>CALNHX010006512.1:0-87865 GCA_940337035.1 Agriotes lineatus | reverse complement strand
GTACATAACTTGAATATTAGAAACAAAGGTCTGATCACCCCTCCACTTCACACAACTGCTCTTTTCGAACGTTCTTTTTCTTACTGTGCTTATAAACTTTATAACGCTGTTCCTGCTGATTTTAAGAGCCTTAGTGTAATTTCGTTTAAAAAACATATGCGCCGTCATCTTTTCGAGAGTCAATAGAGTCGATAAAGTTAAATGTCTAATGCAGTTAAATTCCCATGTTAGTGTGTTGCAAGTTGATTATTATTATTTTTTTGTAAATTATGTATTTTGTTTTTTCGCGTTTGCACGACATAGTTTTAATGTTGATTACAAGGTTTGAGTGGGAGATCAGTAGTAGTTTCACTACATTACTGAACTCTGCCTTGCGATTTTCGGTCTAATGTTATTATACATTTTTAGTTTATTACTATTTTAATTTTTACTCTTTTTGCTCAACAATATATTTTTTTTTTGACTAATGTAATGTGTAACTATTTTAATTGTCATTATCATTATTATTTGTTTATGTCTAGACCGAAAATAAAAGTCCATTATTATTATTATTATTATTATTATAAAACAGTTACCAAATAAGTACTCATAAAGGCAGTTGTAAAAAAATTTATGGAAAATTAAATATTAAAAATTAATGGAAATAACTGCAATAATTATTTATTTAATCTGGTATTATGAATAATAAGATGAAAAGCAAAGAAAATAATTATTGTAATATTGGTTTGCAAAAATAATCATCATCGATTGAAAGTGGATTTATTGCATTGAACTACAAGTGATGGGAAGTAATTTCATATTGATTATGTGAAGAATTGGATCGATACTTGGAATATGAAGTTTGAGCTGTCAGCATACCTGAAAATAATTGGACAAAGTTAATAGTTGAAAATAACAGAAGGAGAGAAACTTACCTGGACAAATAGATTGTGTGATAGCAGGACTGTGGACTGTAGCAGTAACTAGGACGAGGTTTTGGAGGCAGTTGAGTTGGTTGGATGTGAGCGAGCGAGCAGGATAGTGACGGAAATTGAATTGATGGTACAGGCATATAACAGGAACCAGTGGTTGTGGTGATTGGACTAGATGAAGCGGTAGCTGCTGAAAAAAAAGTGTTCTTTTCAGTAACTTACAGGGCTAAAGGTAGGAGCTGGTTGTGACGTCTGACATTGGCAGCTGCAGGAGGTTGGAGCTTGCATCAGTTCATAGGACCAAGGAAGGATTAGCTGTTGGAGGTTTTGAAGGTGTTACCTGTTCGAGAAGGCTGTTGGTGGTGAGTGTTGTGCGTAGTGAGGACGTAAGTAACAGAAACAGGTTTGTTAAAATAAGTTTATATTGAAGTTTTGAATACTGTCAAATGTTGAAAGTAATTAACGGAAACTAAAGCAAAATTTTCTAGAAAAGTCAACAAATTTTAAACGTCAAATGTAAAAGCATAGTTGTCAGTACACCTTAGTGTGAAGAGTTTGAAAAGTAAATTTTGACATTCAAATATAAAGCTAATTTGAGGTTATAATATTTCATTGCAATATTAGATAGCATGCTAGATTCGATGAACCCAGCCCAATGAGATAAGAGGTCTTGATTATATTAAAAGTCATTAAAAATATAACAGAATTATTTTGAAGGCATAGTTTCCTTAAATAGGGGCTATAGCAATATATAGGTTTTTATTTCATATTACACTAGTTTCAAAATAGAATCAATTACAAATCGAATTCTTTTTTCGGATAGGCTAACAGTGTCGAGCACCAATTTTAAGAACAAGCGAAATGGAGGAAACGATTGAAGTATAAGCAAGACATTTATTTCGCGTATTTACTTGTTAATGGAGCGCAATTCATTCGACCTATATAGTGAGCGTACATTGTCTAATGTGTTTTTAGCCGGATTTTAGTAAATATTTAAATTGGCCCTGTTAACATTAATAAAAAATGATTCAAATTGATACAGAGTAAATTACATTTAATTTCAATAATAACAGGTACATTGAAAAGTGCATACTGCAGTAAAAGTCCGCTAAAATAAATAATTCGAAGAACGCTCCGCGTTTCTTTCAAAGACCACCATCAAGCATTAGATATTCTGAAGAATAAACAAAATGTGATCGCAAAAAATAAAACTCTAAGAATCAGGGCCGACGAAACGCCTATGCAAAGAGACTACATGAAAGCCCTTCGAACAGAGCTGCAGGGCAAAATTGATCAGGGCCAAAACGATTTAATGATTAGATATGTCAAGGGTACTCCAACTATTGTCAAATTGTCAAAAAACTAGTAAAAAATGCAGATAAGCGTATTCCAGCGGATATCAAACTTATGAACACCAACTTAAATTCTACGGCAGCAAAATTTCAAGAATCCAAAACTCAAAACAAAAGGAAGACTTGGAAGAAAAATGATATGATTAACCAGAGTTCAAAAAGCAATGAAACATATCAACAATACACGCTCATTCATCAAAACTTACAATCAATTGGAAATTCCCTCAACAAGTTTGAAGATTTACTTTCAGAAAATATGTGTGACATAGTGGCTGTCACTGAACATTGGAAAGATGAGAATCAACTGCCTGCCTATGTACTTCCTGGATATAAGTTGGTATCATCCTTTTGTCGGGTTAAAGATACTCATGGTGGGTCAGCAATATATGTTCGCGAATCCTTCAAGTGCAAAGAGCGTCCGGACATAACGTTCATCGCTCAATTAAAAGTGTTCGAATGTTCTGCTATCGAAGTGCAACTACATAACACTAAATTAATTATTATTTCTGTATATAGATCCACTAACTCATCAGTGACTGTATTTTTAGACGTGCTTAATCAATTACTTCAGATTTTACTTGCTTCAAATATGGAGTATATTATATCGGGAGATTTCAACATAGATGTTCTGGGGGATGATAAGGAAAAGCATGACTTTATTTCGCTATTACGCAGCTTTAATACAAATATAACAGTAAAAGATTATACACGAATTACTAGTACCACAAAAACATGCATTGATAATATATTGACAAATATCGAAATAGATGGTCGAGCTACTGTATTACATACTCATATATCTGATCATACCGCACAGATGATTAAGTTTTCAATTAGTAAAGCAATAAGCAATTTAAATAAATTTAAAAAAATGAGATCTTTTTGTGCGGCTAATCACGCTAATTTTCAAGAAAAGCTTAAAAATAAATCCTGGCAGAGCATCTATGATGTCTCAAAATCTGATGTAAATGTCCAATGGAATCTTTTTATTAATGGATTCTCGCAACTATTTGAACAATGTTTCCCAATAATTTCTGTTAAAATAAAACAAAAAAGCAGGCATCTATTTAAGAATGATGAAATTGTGTCGATCAAAAAAGAATTAGATAAGTTGTACGTAATGTCTAAATGTAATATAGAGTACAAACCAGCTTATGACGATATGAAAAGAAATATGATGGAGCACTTACGAATGCAAAAAAATACACTACCATACAAAAATTTGTAACTCAGATAATAAGTCAAAAGCCGTTTGGGATATAGTAAATAGTATTACACCCAAAAAGAATTGTAAAACCAAGCAGACAATGGTATCGGGAGATCCTGTAAAATTAGTAGAGGATTTTAATATGTTTTTTAATAATGTGGCATCTGACCTAATTAAGGAGCTCCCTCACATACCTTACGTTTGTGATATACCTCAAAATGAAAACTCTATTTATTTATTTGAAGTAACAAAAGATGAAACTATCAACGCAGTAAGAGAATTAAAAAATAAAACAAGCTCAGGACATGATAACATACCAATTTCTCTTATAAAACAAAATCTGGATAAGTTTATTGATCCGCTATGTTACAGTATTAATAATTCCCTTAAATTTGGAATATTCCCGGACAATTTAAAACAAGCGGTAGTTTTACCATTATATAAAAAGAATAATCCTGATAATATTGAAAACTACCGACCCATAAGTTTACTGCCATCGTTCTCCAAGATTTTTGAGAAAATTATGTGTAATAGGATGGTTTAATTTTTTGTTCAATTTGGTTTATTCAATAAACATCAACATGGCTTCCTAAAAGGGCGTAGTGTGGAAACTGCCATTTTTGAATACATCAAATTCGTTATGGAAGCCTTGGAGGAAAAATATGTTCCATGTGGAATTTTTATTGATCTCTCCAAGGCTTTCGATTGTGTGGATCACAACATTTTATTTAAAAAACTGAGTTGTTATGGTATTAGAGGCAATGCTTTGTCCTGGTTCAGAAGCTACATGGCGGGACGCACTCAACGTGTTAGGATAATGAATGAGAACAAAACCTTTATATCATCATCTAAAGATATAAAGCTCGGATTTCCTCAGGGTAGCATTGCGGGCCCATTATTATTCATTATATATATTAACGATTTGCCAAATACTCTGAGTGGGTCTCGTCATGCGACTTTTAACTATGCCGACGATACAAATTTGGTTTTTTTGGGTACTAGTGTGTTGGACTTGGACGCTGAGTTAAGACATTATTTTGCTGGGATTGAAGATTGGCTCATGCAGAACAGACTAGTGCTTAATAAAGATAAAACTAATTGCGTCATCTTTGAAACAAGCCATTCCGTATTGCCCGTGCCGGATCGGTTAACTGTTGGTAACTCAGAAATAAAATTGACTGAATTTGCCCAATGTCTTGGAATGAGTGTCGACAGGAACCTGAATTGGTACAAGCATGTAGAAGGATTGCGTAAAAAGTTGAATTCTGTTCTATATACCTTCCGAGTTATTAAGGACCATCTTAACCTCGATACACTAAAAGTTCTGTACTATGCTAATTTTCAATCTCTTATGAGTTTTGGCATAATTTTCTGGTGCAACAATACTCCAAATAATATACAAACAATATTTGTAATACAGAAGGCGGTGCTGAGAACGATGTTAAAGACGAAATCCACGCGTGCTTCATGTAGGGGCTACTTTAGAGCGAACAATATACTGACGGTCGCTGCTCTGTATATTTATAAATGTTTGCTATTTGCATTTAGAAATTAACAAGCACTTGTTGAGTTTGAAAGTACGAGCATATACAATACGCGTAACCGCCAATACAATTTTCCGAAGCATAGATTAACCATGACCGAGAAATCTGCGTACTATATGTGTATGAAGTTCTTTAATTGCATGCCCAGCGATATTAACAACATATTGTCACTGAGCAATTATAAAACAACTGTAACTAAATTTCTGTTAAATTTAGAACCATATACCGTTGAGGAGTTCCTCAATGGTGCATAGGAAATTATTGTATTTTTTTTTGTTAAATATCTTAGCATATGAAATCCTATACCATTGAAGAGTTTCTTCAGTGGTGCATATTTGACGTTTTTCGTTTTATTATATGTTGTATGTAAAATGTATTATGTATAATATTATCGAAATAAAAACCATTATCTATCTATCTATCTATCTATCTACAATCTAACTAAAAATGTGCATTGTTTGAGGCTTTCGCGGTTACTCGATTTATTCTCCTTAGCATGGAATTTCGGCTTAGACCGCGTAGTATTTGTATATGAACACCCAGCATTTTCTGGCTTAATGTGCCTTGCACCTTGTGAAGTCGAGCAAAAACCCGCGCAATGGCCATGCTCTTTGGTGGCTCGTGTTGTTTGAGTATCTTGAGAACGAGGATACTTAGGCAGATTTGGCCGTTTTGCTGTTTGTGCATCCATATTCACTAACGTTTCGCAAGACCTTAGTGCGACTTTCACTCTGATGATGCAAGCTGCAAGGTCTTGCGAAACGTTAGTGAATATGGATGCACAAACAGCAAAACGGCCAAATCTGCCTAAGTATCCTCGTTCTCAAGATACTCAAACAACACGAGCCACCAAAGAGCATGGCCATTGCGCGGGTTTTTGCTCGACTTCACAAGGTGCAAGGCACATTAAGCCAGAAAATGCTGGGTGTTCATATACAAATACTACGCGGTCTAAGCCGAAATTCCATGCTAAGGAGAATAAAAATGTGCAGCTAATTTACTTAAAGCAAAAAGTATTTAATATATTCGTTGCATAGCGCACTAACAAGGATACCGTTTATTTAGAAGAATTTTTTATTTTAACTGGCCCTTGAAGTAGTAGATATGTATTATTCGCAAATCAAACATGAATAAGGTTTATCACCTCGATGTGTCTTCATGTGCTGTTGCCGCTTTTTATTACAGCTTATACTTCGGAGCATCAACGAAAAATTTTTCTTTTTAACTGGTAATAAAGCGCAATGGTGGTGTGTTTTTAGCGCGCTAGTAACATACATTTAATGTTGTATAATATAATTTCAAAGAATCCTTGATATAATAGGTTCATTGAAGAATGCACACCAATTAAATCAAATACGAGACGCATACCTCAGTAAACGTCTACTTAAATTAATAATTTGAAGGGGCTGTTATCTTAAAATGTACTGCTCGGGTTTGCTTATTTTAATTGTTAAAGTTAGTAGACACGTTTTAACTAAAAAAATATATTATGCGTCCTAAAGCGGCAGTGGTGCAATTTCTCTCGTATTGACACTCCTGCAACTGATCTTGATCTCGCAATATTACCTTTCTAATTTAAGGCGGTTTATATCGCACTTGACCTTCGACTCATAGAACAGGTGCACTTTCGTGTTCGAGAATATTAAAACCTACTATGTAAAGCAATAAAATTAAAACACGAGATAAAGATGGGGAAAAAATTTCTGCACTTTATATCCATGGGTGTGCAAATACGGCAAGTTTCCAATTGGCCACCCAGATGTACACTTGTGCCCATAAAAATGAAATACACTTACTGTTGCACTGATGTGAAAAGTCGTATTATTCACATTATTAAATAATTTTTTTATACGATATCTTTATTTAACCATTTTCTTTTAACTTAATACAACAAACAATTTAACTTTTTCGATGTTTTAAGCCAACCGGTATTACAAAAATCAGTCCAACAGCAAGTGTATTCCATTTTTATGAGCACAAGTGTACATGTGGAAAAATTGCCCGCAACAACTCGAACAGGGAGCAGAGGGACTAATTCATTTATATCATCCCTGTTTTACCAATAAAAGAAAATAAAAAATTGCTGTTCTCTCTCTCAGCAAAGGATATCGCATCTTAAAAATTCAAGAAATATGGAAATATACGGGTCTGTTTACAGAATTTATAGTCACATTTCTGAAAATTAAACAAGAGGCATCAGGATGACCTCAAGGCTGTTCAACTGAAGAACAGAAGCAGCAATATATAGACGATTATTTTCGAATCGAGAGTATACGACTGGCCCCGACTAAAATAGAAAGAAACCCTGGTTTACGCTCCTTGGCTAAACTTATGCTGAATTCGTTCTGGGGTAAGTTTGGTCAGCGGGAAAATCAGCCCAAGACAGAAATAATTACAGAGCCTGCTGAATTGTACTCGCTCCTAACCAACCCAGAAATCAATATCTGTCATATAAATCCTGTTAATGAAGAAACTATAATTGTTAATTGGGTACACAGAAAGCAAGCCTCTGAGCCCCTATTGACTGTGAATGTGGCGATAGCCTGTTTCACTCCAGTATATATCCAAGGAAAATCACTATGAACCCCCATCGGTGAACTTCCGATGCGCTAGAGAAATATGGACCAGGAAGTTATATAACTAATTTTGTAACAGGGGGACCTAAAACATACGCCTATGCGGTTTATTCGCCAGAAACAAAAAATATGCAGAGATTTGTAAATTTAAAGGTATTACCTTATCGCAGAAAAATCTTGAAAAAGTTAATATGTGTGTTTTAGAAGATCTAATAATAAATATGCGTAAAGACGACAAGGAGGTAATTCTGTTTAATAAAAACATTCGTACAACTATGAACCATACGATAGTAACAAAAGACGAATTTAAAACCTCTAAAATTACATTTAATAAACGCAGAATCGTAGAAAATTACGATTCAGTGCCCTATGGGTACACCAAAAGATCAAAACTTGTTTAAACATAGTACCCCATGTTAGAAGTACTGATAGCCTCCTGAATATTTTGGCAGTTCGCATGTTAGCAGTTAACCATACGCTATATGAAAAACATTAAAAAACAGTGTTAAATTAGCCTAATATATCAGATAGCTACAGCAATATGGCACAGCCAGCTGTCATATACAGATATAATCAACAGGTCCGAAAATGTTTCGAACAGGTCTGGAGCAACCACCACTCAGTCCAACACAATCCCTTTGCATGTATCATGCTAAAACTTATTGTTATTGCGCGTTGTCTAACGTGTACTATTTACAGTTCTAAAGCACATGGACTTACATGGCGGTGGCTTTGTCTAACACGCAGTTGTATATGACGCTAGAAAAAGTTATCATATTTAAATAGGAGGGTGTGCGAGTGTGTCGTTAACCTAAGAATCGCCTAGGTTTCTACAAGTTACTAAATTTACTATCTATCCAGCGTAAAAATATAAAGTCAGCTGTTGCTTAATTATGTGTTAGATTTGAAAATCACTGTCTATCTTGTGAAAAATATAGGAAATGTACGCCGCAGTGTCAAGTTCAATATGACCTACATTATGCGCATGAAATTAGAAAGGTTTGCTTGGTTATTATTGCGCCAATTTACATAAGTATTTATTTAAAAATAGAAACAAGTAAAAATATGAATTCCTTCTTTGGAACAAATTAATAGCGTCGGATTTTTTAGAAATCAAACCAATTTTCAGAAGCCCATACTTAGTCTCTGTGCTAATGCATGTATGTAATCAAGTCACCGTTGATACATCAAAATATAAATAATTTTAAAAATGCGTCAAGTTGTTTGAATTATTATGGTGATTAAATCATCCTGAATTACATTTCTCGTCGACATTTTTTGCCATTTTTGACATGGTTCCTACTAGTATATACCGGCACATATTCCCTGTATTCAATTAAAAAGTACACATCACAGCATTGCGAGTATTTGCTGTGCAAACAATTACACCACAAACCTGGTTATCCGAAAGTAAACACAGTTCTAGGCCAAGGTAATATAATTGAGATAAACGCTGTACTTAATACGTACTCCGGTCGGGCATACATCTTTTAATCACTATATGTTATATAAACGAAAGACATTTATGATAGATCTGTGTTTCGTTTGTGTAAAACCTGAATATTTGGCAGTTTAGTTAATACTTTTATTTTTAACAATAATACATGTATGTTTTAACCAAAAAACACAATTATATTTTCAATATTGTTTGCTGTTAGGGTGTGATGAGAAAGATGCAAACTAAATCGGAAGACGGACAGATGCTCTCTGCTCTCGGTAGACCTTCTTGGTTTGAACCTGTCTGTCTGTATAGCTGTCTGTCTGTTTTGTCTGTCTGTCTGTGTAAGGAGGAAAGTCTTCCGATTTAGTTTGCATCTCTTCCTTGCATCTCTCCCAACGGCCGACAAACAGACGGACAGATGCTCTCTGCTCTCGGTAGACCTTCTTGGTTTGAACCTGTCTGTCTGTATAGCTGTCTGTCTGTTTGTCTCTCTGTCTGTGCAAGGAGGAAAGTCTTCCGATTTAGTTTGCATCTCTTCCTTGCATCTCTCCCAACGGCCGACAAACAGACGGACAGATGCTCTCTGCTCTCGGTAGACCTTCTTGGTTTGAACCTGTCTGTCTGTATAGCTGTCTGTCTGTTTGTCTGTCTGTCTGTGTAAGGAGGAAAGTCTTCCGATTTAGTTTGCATCTCTTCCTTGCATCTCTCCCAACGGCCGACAAACAGACGGACAGATGCTCTCTGCTCTCGGTAGACCTTCTTGGTTTGAACCTGTCTGTCTGTATAGCTGTCTGTCTGTGTAAGGAGGAAAGTCTTCCGATTTAGTTTGCATCTCTTCCTTGCATCTCTCCCAACGGCCGACAAACAGACGGACAGATGCTCTCTGCTCTCGGTAGACCTTCTTGGTTTGAACCTGTCTGTCTGTATAGCTGTCTGTCTGTTTGTCTGTCTGTCTGTGTAAGGAGGAAAGTCTTCCGATTTAGTTTGCATTTCTTCCTTGCATCTCTCCCAACGGCCGACAAACAGACGGACAGATGCTCTCTGCTCTCGGTAGACCTTCTTGGTTTGAACCTGTCTGTCTGTATAGCTGTCTGTCTGTTTGTCTGTCTGTCTGTGTAAGGAGGAACGTCTTCCGATTTAGTTTGCATCTTTCCCTTGCATCTCTCCCAACGGCCGCTCGCCGTTCGACGTGCGTTGCCCGGTCCTAATAAAGAAAAACTCTCGCAACAGTTGAACCGCATACGCTACGGCCCCGGTTCTTGCATCTAATGGCTCAGCAGCGATTATCAAAGAACTAAAGCGTCAAGAACAAGAAGAGGGAATGTTGAATAGCAATCACAGCCTATCTGACATGTTTAAATATTTTTTGAGCAACTGTTTTATGAACACAAACACGCATCATCATACCCATCACACCCCAACAGCGAACAATATTGAAAATATAATTGTATTTTTTGGTTAAAACATACATGTATTATTGTTAAAAATAAAAGTATTAACTAAACTGCCAAATATTCAGGTTTTACACAAACGAAACACAGATCTATCATAAATGTCTTTCGTTTATATAACATATAGTGATTAAAAGATGTATGCCCGACCGGAGTACGTATTAAGTACAGCGTTTATCTCAATTATATTACCTTGGCCTAGAACTGTGTTTACTTTCGGATAACCAGGTTTGTGGTATAATTGTTTGCACAGCAAATACTCGCAATGCTGTGATGTGTACTTTTTAATTGAATACAGGGAATATGTGCCGGTATATACTAGTAGGAACCATGTCAAAAATGGCAAAAAATGTCGACGAGAAATGTAATTCAGGATGATTTAATCACCATAATAATTCAAACAACTTGACGCATTTTTAAAATTATTTATATTTTGATGTATCAACGGTGACTTGATTACATACATGCATAGCACAGGGACTAAGTATGGGCTTCTGAAAATTGGTTTGATTTCTAAAAAATCCGACGCTATTAATTTGTTCCAAATAAGGAATTCATATTTTTACTTGTTTCTATTTTTAAATAAATACTTATGTAAATTGGCGCAATAATAACCAAGCAAACCTTTCTAATTTCATGCGCATAATGTAGGTCGTATTGAACTTGACACTGCGGCGTACATTTCCTATATTTTTCACAAGATAGACAGTGATTTTCAAATCTAACACATAATTAAGCAACAGCTGACTTTATATTTTTACGCTGGATAGATAGTAAATTTAGTAACTTGTAGAAACCTAGGCGATTCTTAGGTTAACGACACACTCGCACACCCTCCTATTTAAATATGATAACTTTTTCTAGCGTCATATACAACTGCGTGTTAGACAAAGCCACCGCCATGTAAGTCCATGTGCTTTAGAACTGTAAATAGTACACGTTAGACAACGCGCAATAACAATAAGTTTTAGCATGATACATGCAAAGGGATTGTGTTGGACTGAGTGGTGGTTGCTCCAGACCTGTTCGAAACATTTTCGGACCTGTTGATTATATCTGTATATGACAGCTGGCTGTGCCATATAGCTGTAGCTATCTGATATATTAGGCTAATTTAACACTGTTTTTTAATGTTTTTCATATAGCTTATGGTTAACTGCTAACATGCGAACTGCCAAAATATTCAGGAGGCTATCAGTACTTCTAACATGGGGTACTATGTTTAAACAAGTTTTGATCTTTTGGTGTACCCATAGGGCACTGAATCGTAATTTTCTACGATTCTGCGTTTATTAAATGTAATTTTAGAGGTTTTAAATTCGTCTTTTGTTACTATCGTATGGTTCATAGTTGTACGAATGTTTTTATTCTTCTAAAACACACATATTAACTTTTTCAAGATTTTTCTGCGATAAGGTAATACCTTTAAATTTACAAATCTCTGCATATTTTTTGTTTCTGGCGAATAAACCGCATAGGCGTATGTTTTAGGTCCCCCTGTTACAAAATTAGTTATATAACTTCCTGGTCCATATTCCTCTAGCGCATCGGAAGTTCACCGATGGGGGTTCATAGTGATTTTCCTTGGATATATACTGGAGTGAAACAGGCTATCGCCACATTCACAGTCAATAGGGGCTCAGATGCTTGCTCTCTGTGTACCCAATTAACAATTATAGTTTCTTCATTATCAGGATTTATATGACAGATATTGATTTCTGGGTTGGTTAGGAGCGAGTACAATTCAGCAGGCTCTGTAATTATTTCTGTCTTGGGCTGATTTTCCCGCTGACCAAACTTACCCCAGAACGAATTCAGCATAAGTTTAGCCAAGGAGCGTAAACCAGGGTTTCTTTCTATTTTAGTCGGGGCCAGTCGTATACTCTCGATTCGAAAATAATCGTCTATATATTGCTGCTTCTCTTCAGTTGAACAGCCTTGAGGTCATCCTGATGCCTCTTGTTTAATTTTCAGAAATGTGACTATAAATTCTGTAAACAGACCCGTATATTTCCATATTTCTTGAATTTTTAAGATGCGATATCCTTTGCTGAGAGAGAGAACAGCAATTTTTTATTTTCTTTTATTGGTAAAACAGGGATGATATAAATGAATTAGTTCCTCTGCCCCTGTTCGAGTTGTTGCGGGCAATTTTCCCACATGTACACTTGTGCTCATAAAAATGGAATACACTTGCTGTTGGACTGATTTTTGTAATACCGGTTGGCTTAAAACATCGAAAAAGTTAAATTGTTTGTTGTATTAAGTTAAAAGAAAATGGTTAAATAAAGATATCGTATAAAAAAATTATTTAATAATGTGAATAATACGACTTTTCACATCAGTGCAACAGTAAGTGTATTTCATTTTTATGGGCACAAGTGTACATCTGGGTGGCCAATTGGAAACTTGCCGTATTTGCACACCCATGGATATAAAGTGCAGAAATTTTTTCCCCATCTTTATCTCGTGTTTTAATTTTATTGCTTTACATAGTAGGTTTTAATATTCTCGAACACGAAAGTGCACCTGTTCTATGAGTCGAAGGTCAAGTGCGATATAAATCGCCTTAAATTAGAAAGGTAATATTGCGAGATCAAGATCAGTTGCAGGAGTGTCAATACGAGAGAAATTGCACCACTGCCGCTTTAGGACGCATAATATATTTTTTTAGTTAAAACGTGTCTACTAACTTTAACAATTAAAATAAGCAAACCCGAGCAGTACATTTTAAGATAACAGCCCCTTCAAATTATTAATTTAAGTAGACGTTTACTGAGGTATGCGTCTCGTATTTGATTTAATTGGTGTGCATTCTTCAATGAACCTATTATATCAAGGATTCTTTGAAATTATATTATACAACATTAAATGTATGTTACTAGCGGGCTAAAAACACACCACCATTGCGCTTTATTACCAGATAAAAAGAAAAATTTTTCGTTGATGCTCCGAAGTATAAGCTGTAATAAAAAGCGGCAACAGCACATGAAGACACATCGAGGTGATAAACCTTATTCATGTTTGATTTGCGAATAATACATATCTACTACTTGAAAGGCCAGTTAAAATAAAAAATTCTACTAAATAAACGGTATCCTTGTTAGTGCGCTATGCAACGAATATATTAAATACTTTTTGCTTTAAGTAAATTAGCTGCACATTTTTAGTTAGATTGTAAATATCAAGATTCTTCGAATTATTTATTTTAGCGGACTTTTACTGCAGTATGCACTTTTCAATGTACCTGTTATTATTGAAATTAAATGTAATTTACTCTGTATCAATTTGAATCATTTTTTATTAATGTTAACAGGGCCAATTTAAATATTTACTAAAATCCGGCTAAAAACACATTAGACAATGTACGCTCACTATATAGGTCGAATGAATTGCGCTCCATTAACAAGTAAATACGCGAAATAAATGTCTTGCTTATACTTCAATCGTTTCCTCCATTTCGCTTGTTCTTAAAATTGGTGCTCGAAACTGTTAGCCTATCCGAAAAAAGAATTCGATTTGTAATTGATTCTATTTTGAAACTAGTGTAATATGAAATAAAAACCTATATATACTGTACAACTAGCGGCCTATAAATGTTAAAAATCTAAGTAAAAGGAATTAATTAAGCAAACGTAGCGGATGTAATAGTTAACCTATAAATATTTAAAAAATAAATAAACGGTTGCAAGAGTAAAAGGTATCCTTGGTAACGAATAAACATAATTAATTTTTGCTTTAAGTAAATTCACATTCCTATATATGCATAAATCGTTACGAGCGTTGACAAAATTGTGCTTGCATCTGAATTAAGTGAATTATATTTTTAAAATGGTCGAAAACAGCAAGAACTTTGTTATAATAGATTTGCAAAGCTTCAGGACAAGCGTTAAGAACTTTAGCCCGAAAGAATTGGCTGCTTACGATGGAGACGCTTACCGCCGCATTTACAAAAAGAAGCAAAATGGCTCATGAACAATCACCACTGCATTAATTGGAGCGAAGGGTTTACTCCGGTCTTCATGTTTTCGAAGATCCTTCAACGACTTGTTCGAGATGCCGATGTTATATACGTAAAAGGATGTGAAAAGGCCGCATTTTTAAGAAATTACATTAACAAACACATCGTCGAGATAGAAGAACAACCGGCCTGCATGCATCATTCGCAATCTATTTGTTACTGCGCCTTATCCAATGTTTTTCATTTGAAAAAACACTATATATTGAAATAATGGCCCCCTGGTATGTATTTTGTTTAACATCTAAAGCGCCAGGACTTCGCGTAATTTTTATTACATTGTTATTGCATGATTGACGGTAATGAATTATTCCGGAACTTTATATGCAAATGTAGATATTAATACCTAGTATTAGATTGTTGTAATTAAATAATGTTTAAAATAAAAAAAACATGGTTGCTGTTTTAATATATTGATTTTAGGAGGTGCAATTCCATGCATAGTTAAAATAAACGTGTACGTAAAACAAAATATATAATAACTAACACCGCTGCTCTTAAGAATGTAATGCAAAATACCGGTTATTTATAATAGTCAACACATGTAAAAAAACGGCAATGTCGTTAATTGCAGCACGAGTTGAATAATGTCGTTTCTCCTACTAATTATGTTGTTATGATATGCAAATTAACCAGATCTATTCCTGAAGCAGCAGTGGTGTAATTTCTCTTGTATTAACGCTCCTGTAACTGATCTTAATAATTAGAACAGTGCTGACCTTAAATTCATACTTTCAAATTTAAGGCGGTGAATATCATGCTAGTGTAATTATAAACTTTGGCGAATGTTAATTTCATTAGCCGTGTACTGCCGGCGCGTTTTCATTTAGTAGGCTACAATAGCACTGGGGTTTGTTAGGCGCCCCCGTAAAAATATGTGGATGTGGTTTACAAGCATAAGGGTTGAATGACAAACGAAAAATTGGCCTTAAATTTGCATTTTATTAAAAATGTTCAGTACTGAGTATTCTATTTTAATATACAAAAGATGATGCGACATTGAATCTTCCCTCTACCTCCTCCCGCCCCGTGCAGTAAGATAAGGGTTGAATGACGAACGACTAATTGGCCTTAAATCTGCATTTTTATTAAGAGTGTTTAGTACTTGGTATTCTATTCAAATGTACAATAACCAGACCATGGGGGGTTCCGGCAGCTGGGGCTTTTCCCCGGAGTCTACGCCGCCCCCTTTCCCCGCCTTGCGCAGCGAGATAAGAGATAAAAGATTTAGGTTATGACAAATTAGCCTTAAATTTGCACTTCCGGTTCCCACGCTCATCAAAATTTGTCAGTTAGCCACGGCGCTATTTTTTACATTAAGGAATAGATTAGCCTTAAATTTGCATTGCCCCCCGGGGTCTGACAGACTCCAATGAACTTTGACATTTGGCTTTAAAAAATTTACCCGAAAATATATACTTGGACATGGGGCCCCGGAGTTGATGTTTAGGGGATGTTATTCACATCTAACGACTTTTGAAACCGGTTTCCACGATGGCAAGATGACACCTTTGCATCCTCTCTGCCCTCTGGGGTTGATGTGACCTTGAAACTTCCTCCGCTGCTACATTTTTATGTTATGTAGATAGAGATACCTATAGAAACCTATGTGTTAGAGAGAGAAAGATGGATTTTGTAGAAACCTATGTGTTAGAGAGAGAAAGATAGATTTTTGGAGTCTGACAGACTCCGATAACCTTTGACATTTGGCCTAGGGTTGATATTGCGCATGCGGGCTTGGCTGCTGAAGCTCTGCCCCGGTGTCTGACAGATACCGATAAACTTTGATATTTGGCTTTAAAAAATTACCCGAAAATATATACTTAAACATGGGGGTCCGGCGGCTGGGGCTCTGCCCCTCGAGGTTGGTGTTGCGCAATATCCAGAACATGTTACGCAATATCTTACATTTCTACAATAAAAATTTACCCGAAAATATATACTTGCACAAGGGGACCCGGCTGCTGGGGCTTTGCCCCCGGGCCCGGCGGCTGAGGCTTTCTCCGGCCCCTAACTTGCTCAAGGGGGCCCCACAATATGGCGGCACAGACTCCGATAAACTTTGACAATTGGCATTATGAAGATGGCACTCAAGCTAACGAAGATGACACCTTTCCGGTTCCCACGCTCATCAAAATTTGACAGAACCGCAGCGCTGGAATAAATTAGCCTTAAATATACAAAAAACCTGATGCGGGCCCCCGGCGACTGGAGCTCTGCCCCTCGGGGTTGGTGTGACCTTGAAACTTGCTCCGCTCTCGAACTTGCACATTAGCCTTAAATTTGCATTTTTATTTTAAAAAACATGGGGGCCCCGGCGGCTAGGGCTCTGCCCCCTGGGGTTGGTGTTGCGCATGCGGGCCCCACAATATGGCGACTGGGGCTCTGCCCCCCTGGGGTTGATGTTGCGCAATATCCACAGTCACCGATGACCTTTGACATTTGGTTTGGCGCGCTTGAGATTGCGCAATATTGCGTCAGCCGCAAAGTGGTCCAGAAATGACATGGGGTGGTCCAGAACCCGTCTATCTCTACTACTACTTACGTTCGATCTAGGGAAGGCAATCCACTTGCCCTAGTCCTGAAGTTCTTAGAATGCAAGTTGAAACCGCAAATTCTGTATTCATTTAGTAGGAATCTCAGAGTTTTGTTTGTGCAGTCAAATGCATCCTGTGAAATGGCATTCAAGCCATTGCCAGAAAAATGTTCCCTTGTACCTGCCCCAATCTGGTTTCTAGAATATTTCCCTGGGTCCAGATGTGTAACAGGTCCGTCAACAACGACCATTTCTACCTGCAATCCCATAGAACGGGTGATAACAGGGTTGGGCCTATATAAGGGCTTATCTTCAAACCCTGTGTCATCGTCCGAGTTACTTTCAAACCAATCGAAGATGCCTCCGGTCCGAAATAAAATCGATGCGCGACAGTGGCCCTTCAAAATAAGGAAGCGACGTAAAGGGCAGAAAAGGATCAGTCCGTGGACCCCTCATCTCTATAACCGTCCAGCATCCCCGACGACTACCCGCTGGTCACCTTTGCCACAGTGGAGTCCGGTACCGACAATGTTGTCTCCGTTGCCAGATACACCAGAGAAAAAAGGCAACATGCAGCCGAGCTCGGCTACTGTGGATGAAACCAACCAGGTGAGCCCTAGTGAAAATCTAGGACCCCAGACATCGCCCCTTGATTTATCCCACAAGATGGAGCGTTTGTTTGGAAAATCTCCATCCGCACCGCAAGCGACGCCCCCACTCCAAACTACTCTGTGGATAGAGATTGACGTCGAGCCTTTATGGCCCTACACCCCTCCAGGACTCCCGGCGACGCCAGACACACCCTCGACCCTCATGAGAGCCATCCTGTCTGAATGCGTCCCTTGGTGGAAATTACCAGGCATTCCGCCTGAACTTAAATTAGAAGCCCCCGCTCAAACGCCCGTGAGCGAAGATTTGGTCCCCCTCGCTGAAGGCGACGCCCTGGCCTCAGTCCTGGACGAGTTGCAGCAACTCCAGCTCCCAGAACCGGAATTATCACCCGAAGTGCTTCCGGAAATTCTTTTCCAACCACCGATCGAAACGGAAGCCCGACAACCGACCTCACGCAAAACTAGACGGAGGGAAAAGAAACGCCGTTTCCGCGTGAAATTGCCTTCCGGAGAATTTTTGCGAGTTTCCCGAGACACATCCCGTCAAATGGGATTGTTGCCGCCGCAGAAGTAAAATTAAACAGCAAGTATAAAACTTTTATTATCTTGCCTTGCCCCCTTTTCCTCCTACGCCACTGTAATACTTGATGACCAGGGATGCTGATACCGCAGTTTCCAAAACGTCGATCCGCCGACGCATCAAGGATTTGTGTACGTGCAGGTGGAGAACCCATGGAGAAGAGGCCCATGAAACGCCCGTTTCCTCCGAAGAGACCGGCATCGGCATGTGTAATGTTTCGCCCTGAAATTAAATCTTAGGAATACTCTAAAAGCATTTGAATTGAATTCAGCGCGCTTTTTAAACGTTATGGATCTAGCCGATCGGCATCCGATGCCGCAAGTTACGATAAGGCGGCGCGCAAGCGAATCTCCCCTCCTGTCCTAATCGTCACCGGAAGCAGAAAATAAGGAGCCCCGATACTATATATACGAAGATCGCCCAGCTGCCGCTCTCTCTGACCGATCTTCATCCGATAAGAAGATACCTGACCTGATCCGTTATCTAATCTGGCTGCATTTTCTACCGCCATTTTGTCGTTACGAACTGTTTGCAAGATTATAGATATTTATGCATTAAGGGAGATATGAATATGTTTTTTCCCTGAGGTTGACAACCGAAGGTAAAGAACATGAATATCTCCCGTGGTGCATACAATATTTTATCTACTAGCATATTCGTAAAAATAGTATGAAATTTCAAAATGTCATAATGACATTTAAAATTAGAATATGTAAGTAACATCAAGGATTGCCTCATTGTATGGTTGCTAAGACATTAATTGTAGTTGCATTGTTACCATGAGTTTGAGGGAGAAATAATTTGACAAGTCCCTTGGGAGTTATGAGTAGCTTTTCATATTCTGTTTCTATGACGAAAATGTACAATATCATGTTGCTAGTAGATAAAGATAATTCATACCCGCTATAACTGACCCGTACTGAACGCTGCTCTATCATGTCGGTAAACTCTGGTTAGTAGTGTAGCGTTCAAACTCGAAATATTCCAGGATCCAGCACACGTTGTTGTAATCTTGAAATATTTTACAATCCCCGCATCCGAACATTCCTGTATCCTCGTTGACTGCGAAATCTTATTTTATTCGCAGTATATAAAGGTCGACAGATCGTCCGATCTCCGCGAAGATTAATTTTGTGTGATTCACAGTACATACTCCGCCGGAAGCCGCCGCCCGATTTGCAAGTCCTGAAGGCAACGTCCTCGGCCCAAAAATTCAAATCAGGCGTAAACAAAGTCGAAGCAACGACCCGGGGCAGCTGGCCTTCTTATCGCGCTAGCCAGGTATTTCGATAAAGCGCATGGCTCTACCTGCAGGCGACCAAAAACCACTCACGTACCTGAAATTCGCGGGCTACTGTCTACCCGCTATGTCCGCCTGAGGAAGCCTTCAACTTCTGGAGGAACACCCCGCACTAAATACTAAAAGAAACGTATTCCAGGTAAACATTGGCTATAAATTTTAACCCGTCAAGTCCGCAGAAGGAAAACGCATTCAAACTCAATTTTGGGCTTTCGGCATCGATCGGCTCCAAGCGGGGACCTTTCGCCAATCGACACAGGTGTTACACGCTGTCCTGTCGGAGACCGGCGATTAAGGAACGTGACCTTCTTCGCAGAAGCGACTGCTGGGCTGCCTACACGGCAGACAAATTTCGACGTGGGGTTACCAGGAAATTGTATTTTTCGTATTTTGTAATATACAGTTCAGTTCCAATTACATTATATTGATTTATTACTAACAAATTGTTGTTGCTGAATTGATTTATACTCGAGTGCATCGAACCCTCTTCGACTGAGTTATCCCGTGGCTAAATTTAAAATACCCTTATAAGAAGGGTGGAGTATTACATGGCTGTATCTGAGCAGAAACTTGAACTCGAGTATAGATAATTCAGTGAACGCCCGTCCTCCGACCCGTTTTCACCAGATATTGGCTCCCGAGTATTCCTGAAAAATGTCCGAGTTGTATTAAAAGTTTCAACTAATTTTCTATACAAAACCTGTTCCAGATAATCCGACCCAAGCGAAATGAACCAGAGAACCTAGTCGAGGTTGATTCCTCGCAATTTCGCCCGAGATGTACCGCAACCGTGTACCAGAGATCTTACCAGTAGCCCAGATCCAAACGCCCGAATTCCCTGCCCGTTTCCGCTCCGCTCAGGATAAGAGCACCAGTCCCTCCTGTAACTAGTAACCAGACCTGTAACCCTCAGGGACCAGCGGCTTAACTGCTGGTACGGGTTTTGCGACCCCGAGGTGCCCTAGCCAATGCCCGACAATACTACGTACGGCCCGCGTAGTACCGTCTCCTGTAACACTCCGGGGCCAGCAGCTTAACTGCTGGTACGGGCTTTGCAACCCCGAGGTGCCCTAGCCAATGCCCGACAATGCTACGGACCGCCCGCGTAGTACCGTCTCCTGTAACCCTCAGGGACCAGCATCTTCTGCTGGTACGGGTTTAGCAGCCCCGAGGTGCCCGAGAGAACAGCAGTTAATGCACGTCGAAACCGCGATGATGCTTCCTGTCCGTCGATTTCCAGTATAATCAGAAATGCACGTCAAAACCGCGATGGTGCTTCCGATCCGTCAATTTCCAGTATAACCAGAATGAACGTCGAAACCGCGATGGTGCTTCCGACCCGTCAATTTCCAGTATAACCAGAATGCACGTCGAAACCGCGATGGTGCTTCCGATCCGTCAATTTCCAGTATAACCAGAATGCACGTCGAAACCGCGATGGTGCTTCCGACCCGTCAATTTCCAGTATAACCAGAATGCATGTCGAAACCGCGATGGTGCTTCCGACCCGTCAATTTCCAGTATAACCAGCATGCACGTCGAAACCGCGATGGTGCTTCCGATCCGTCAATTTCCAGTATAACCAGAATGCACGTCGAAACCGCGATGGTGCTTCCGACCCGTCAATTTCCAGTATAACCAGAATGCATGTCGAAACCGCGATGATGCTTCCGATCTGTAAATTTCCCGTAGGAATACAAACAGAAAACCGCAGTATTTTGTATTCGCCAGCAACCCAGATTTTGTGTGCATTCATTAAACAAATCCAGAGCGAGCATTTCGCCCAAGTGCCTACAAGAAATCTTGTTTCCTCCAGAATGTTTTAATGAAGCAAATGCACCACCTGAAGTTACGCCGACGTCGCAACACCTATATTCTTCAGTAGCGTAGTTGTGAACGTGTACATAAACGTTGACAAGATGGCCGACTGAAACCGCAGCTATCTTAACCATTCCAACGAATCCCGAACGCTACATTCGCCTAAGGGCATATAAGAAAGTACGTTCGCTCTAGGGAAGGCAATTCACTTGCCCTAGTCCTGAAGTTCTTAGAATGCAAGTTGAAACCGCAACTTCTGTATTCATCTAGCAGGAATCTCAGAGTTTTGTTTGTGCAGTCAAATTCACCCTGTGAAATGGCATTCAAGCCATTGCCAGAAAAATGTTCCCTTGTACCTGCCCCAATCTGGTTTCTAGAATATTTCCCTGGGTCCAGATGTGTAAAAGGTCCGTCAACAACGACCATTTCTACCTGCAATTACATAGAACGGGTGATAACAGGGTTGGGCCTATATAAGGGCTTATCTTCAAACCCTGTGTCATCGTCCGAGTTACTTTCAAACCAATCGAAGATGTCTCCGGTCCGAAATAAAATCGATGCGCGACCGTGGCCCTTCAAAATAAGGAAGCGACGTAAAGGGCAGAAAAGGATCAGTCCGTGGACGCCTCATCTCTATAACCGTCCAGCATCCCCGACTACTACCCGCTGATCACCTTTGCCACAGTGGAGTCCGGTACCGACCATGTTGTCTCCGTTGCCAGATACACCAGAGAAAAAAGGCAACATGCAGCCGAGCTCGGCTACCGTGGATGAAACCAACCAGGTGAGCCCTAGTGAAAATCTAGAACCCCAGACATCGCCCCTTGATTTATCCTACAAGATGGAGCGTTTGTTTGGAAAATCTCCATCCGCACCGCAAGCGACGCCCCCACTCCAAACTACCCTGTGGATAGAGATTGACGTCGAGCCTTTATGGCCCTACACTCCTCCAAGACTCCCGGCGACGCCAGACACACCCTCGACCCTTATGAGAGCCATCCTGTCTGAATGCGGCCCTTGGTGGAAATTACCAGGCATTCCGCCTGAACTTAAATTAGAAGCCCCCGCTCAAATGCCCGTGAGCGAAGATTTGGTCCCCCTCGCTGAAGGCGACGCCCTCGCCTCAGTCCTGGACGAGTTGCAGCAACTCCAGCTCCCGGAACCGGAATTATCACCCGAAGTGCTTCCGGAAATTCTTTTCCAACCACCGATCGAAACGGAAGCCCGACAACCGACCTCACGCAAAACTAGACGGAGGGAGAAGAAACGCCGTTTCCGCGTGAAATTGCCTTCCGGAGAATTTTTGCGAGTTTCCCGTCAAATGGGATTGTTGCCGCCGCAGAAGTAAAATTAAACAGCAAGTATAAAACTTTTATTATCTTACCTTGCCCCCTTTTCCTCCTACGCCACTGCAATACTTAATGACCAGGGATGCTGATACCGCAGTTTCCAAAACGTCGATCCGCCGACGCATCAAGGATTTGTGTACGTGCAGGTGGAGAACCCATGGAGAAGAGGCCCATGAAACGCCCGTTTCCTCCGAAGAGACCGGCATGTGTAATGTTTCGCCCTGAAATTAAATCTTAGGAATACTCAAAAAGCATTTGAATTGAATTCAGCGCGCTTTTTAAACGTTGCGGATCTAGTCGATGATAAGCCGATCGGCATCCGATGCCGCAAGTTACGATAAGGCGGCGCGCAAGCGAATCTCCCCTCCTGTCCTAATCGTCACCGGAAGCAGAAAATAATGAGCCCCGATACTATATATACGAAGATCGCCCAGCTGCCGCTCTCTCTGGCCGATCTTCATCCGATAAGAAGATACCTGACCTGATCCGTTATCTAATCTGGCTGCATTTCCTACCGCCATTTTGTCGTTACGAACTGTTTGCAAGATTAAGATAATTCATACCCGCTATAACTGACCCGTACTGAACGCTGCTCTATCATGTCGGTAAACTCTGGTTAGTAGTGTAGCGTTAAAACTCGAAATATTCCAGGATCCAGCACACGTTGTTGTAATCTTGAAATATTTTACAATCCCCGCATCCGAACATTCCTGTATCCTCGTTGACTGCGAAATCTTATTTTATTCGCAGTATATAAAGGTCGACAGATCGTCCGATCTCCGCGAACATTAATTTTGTGTGATTCACAGTACATACTCCGCTGGAAGCCGCCGCCCGATTTGCAAGTCCTGAAGGCAACGTCCTTGGCCCGAAAATTCAAATCAGGCGTAAACAAAGTCGAAGCAACGACCCGGGGCAGCTGGCCTTCTTATCGCGCTAGCCAGGTATTTCGATAAAGCGCATCGCTCTACCTGCAGGTGACCAAAAACCCCTCACGTACCTGGAATTCGCGGGCTACTGTCTACCCGCTACGTCCGCCTGAGGAAGCCTTCAACTTCTGGAGGAACACCCCGCACTAAATACAAAAAGAAACGTATTCCAGGTAAAAATTGGCTATAAATTTTAATCCGTCAAGTCCGCAGAAGGAAAACGCATTCAACGCATCGATCGGCTCCAAGCGGGAACCTTTCGCCAATCGACACAGAAGGTGTTACACGCTGTCCTGTCGGAGACCGGCGACTCTAAGAAACGTAACCTTCTCCGCAGAAGCGATTCCTGGGCTGCCTACACTGCAGACAAATTTCGACGTGGGGCTACCAGGAAATTGTATTTTTCGTATTTTGTAATATACAGTTCAGTTCCAATTATTTGTAACACATTTATATACATTATATTAATTTATTACTAACAAATTGTTGTTGCTGAATTGATTTATACTCGAGTGCATCGAACCCTCTTCGACTGTGAGTTATCCCGTGGCTAAATTTAAAATACCCTTATAAGAAGGGTGGAGTATTACAAATTTATAAAAAGCTACTTAAGCAATAGAACACAAAATGTGAAACTAGATGGCAAAGCATCGACATCCCTGCTTGTGGTTACGGGCGTGCCTCAGGAAAATGTGCTTGTACTGTTCCTGTTTTGTATATATTGCTATGAACTATGAACACATTTTAGTAGCCTTATATTTCAAATAATAATTATTAGTAATTAATAACATAACTAACAAAACAGATATTAATTATAAGAATGTCCAGTCAATGGAAGCTCTCTTGGGACTAACACCTCTAGACATATATCTAAAAGGGGAAGCCCAGATTGGATCATACAGAATGAAAACCACCGGAAACTGGAACACCAACCAGGAACGGTGCGGACACAAACGGATACAGGAAGTGGGCGAAGGTAACCCCATCTTAAAAATGGGCTCAGACTACAGCCTTCCAGAGTATTCCTTTGACAAACCTTTCACTGTGAGGTACGATCGCAATGACTGGACCCAAGAAACCTCAACCCACCTGCCAAACGGGCTAGTCTGGTACACAGATGGATCCCAAACAGCAGAGGGCACGAGTGCTGGAATACATGGCGCAAGACCAAAAGAGGACATTAGTGTATCTCTTGGGATCAAAGCCACAGTCTTTCAAGCTGAAATCTTTGCTATAATGCAATGCGTCCAGGAAAATGCAAAACGCGGGTATTCCCAACAACGCATAAGCATACTTTCTGACAGTCAAGTGGCATTGAAAACGCTTGAATCACCTCGTGTAAGCTCTGTGCTAACAAGAGAATGCTTAAGTCACCTGACACTCCTATCTGAAAAGAACACTGTTCAGCTTAGTAGGGTGCCAGGGCACACAGGGATAGAGGAAAACGAAGCGGCAGACGCCCTCGCAAAAGCTGGTGCATCTACCACATTTATAGGCCCAGAACTTGTATTTGGTATACCCAAACAAAGCATCCGAACAGCGATAGAAAAATGGACCGCTAGACAACACGCTTCTCGCTGGGATGCCACACAGGGACAAACACTGGGGAAGAAAATAATTAGAACGCCTTCTCGCAGACTAACAACTGATGTCCTCCATCTAGGACGAACTCAGATCAGACGGCTGGTAGGACTAGTCACAGGACAGTGCCACCTGAGAAAACACCTACACAAAATAGGCATATACAGAGGGGACATACTCTGTAGGTTATGTCAGGAAGAGGAGGAAACAGCCTCACACATAATCTTCGACTGTCCAGCGTTACTCCGCAAAAGACAGCAACTTTTCGGGGGAACTCCACATGGAGCAGCTCTCACACACGAGCACCTCGTAAAAAACATCCTACAACTCGTTGAAGGTGCAGATCTATCTTAATAGGGTCAGGGGGGCACAAAAGACTGGGCTCACTACTGACTCATCTAAATCCCTGCTTTTAATCAATCAATCAATCAATCCAGTCAATGTAATAATTTTAAATTGTTAAAATTAAAAGAAGCCAAGTAGCGCAGATGGGTAAGCGTTTGCCTTGCATTAAGCAAGTCCTCGATTCGAATCCCGTGGGGATCGAAATTTTCCGCAGCCTCAGCCTTGCCTTGTGAGGCCATTCACAGTTGGACACCAAATTAACTGTGCTCAGAACCACAGACCTTCGAAATAGAGTAACAAGGTCAACATAACACACACACACACACCTCACACAATGGTTGCTGTGCAAGCACAAAAGGCACGCTCCAACTTTGTATCCTGAATCCGGGACAAGTTGACCACTGTACCGCCAGATGCAAGCATATAAAGCACCAGCCTCTACACCGCATGTTAAAACGAGGTTATCGATTATACATTATACAATTGTTAAAATAGAGTAGGCTTGAAAATAATTAATAGAATGACGTTTTCAGAATAGCTTTATCTTTGTTAAAAACAAATTATAATCAGAGCAGGCTTGGCATTTCATGCAACAAAAATAAAACTGTAAACAAAACAATTGGGGTGGCTTCTTTAAGAGGTTTAGTTATGTTTTTGCCAACATCCCCCAAAATAAGTTATTTTCTATGTGCTATGAAATACCCAAGTTAACGAAAAGCAGTGTTTTATTGAGTGTGTCCTGGGTTATTTGTGGAAGTTTCCCTTTGCATTGGGCTTCCGCACAAATAGATACGAGGCGTTAATTTGGTCCAGTAGAAGCCAGGGTATTTGGATGTTATTCTACGGAGGTCCAGCCAGGGTTATAAGTTGGTGTACAAATGTATCACCAAGCAACATACGTGTAGTATAGCGGAGCCCTACATTCAAGGCCCCCAGCTTCAGTGAAAGCGATTCGGACGGTCATCGAGAGTTGCAGCCAATATCCAGGTGGGTTCGAGTGCAGATTTGGACCTCGCTAACTGCATGCCGGCAACAACGGCTTGTTCAGAGCATAGTGGGAGGTGCAGCTCGGGGCGGGTACCCCGAGATTTATCGCAGAAGCCATCAAAAGGTCAGATTTTCCACCTAAAAGTGTTAAGTTTGTAAATGTGTATCGCTTGGCGCCCTTTTAGAGCGTCATTTCCGCTCGTGGCGTGGATAGTAATGTTTTGTTTTATGATGCGGAGTACTTGCATTCGATTATCTTTGAATAGCAACAGCATTAATTGCATGGACATCAACAATTTAATTAAAATTCGGAGCTTGTTTATGTACTTTCGACACGAGAAAACCATCTTGAAATATTGAAGGTTCCATCAGTTAGAAATGCCACGCTTGTAAAATCCCATCAGTTAGAGTGCTTGCAATTAAATGTTTAATAGGACTTTAAATAATTAATAGAAGTAGAACAGTAGTAATTAATTTTGAATGTAGCAACCTAACCCTGAGAGAGAGTCAATTTAATTATAAATAAGAAGTTTAATAAAATATTAGGTGGGTACATTATAATAGTGGATATAATTAGAACCGATTTATTAATTTAAATTCATTAACCCATAATAGATCATTAAAAAGCACAATAAACAGGTTGATTGTAAATTAGTTGAATTTCTTCATTATTGTAACAGATAGAAAAAACATTTAAAAAAATTATACAATTTTCTGCGGTACATAGTTTAAGAGTACGAACAGAAATACCCAATTTCTGGTTATACCAGGAGTTTAATTATTTTTGATTTTGATTACAAAACACCCTGTATTTTTTAAATGAATTTGGTAGTTTATGAAATTACGTCCTGAGTGGTGTAGCTTAAACAAGCGTCCACGTTCGATCAGCAGAGTTAAGCAACGCTGTCTCTGGTCAGAACTTGGATGGGAGTTCCACGACTGCATTTCTCGGCGCCTCGTGGTACGGCTATCACGGAAAAAAGTTGGTCCCGGCGGTCTAACAACATCATGACAGTCGTTAGTGGGGTTGGAAGTCCTCATAACTGCACAGCGACGCCCATAATTGGCCTAACGGCTGTTGGCTGAGTGCGAATTAAATAAATAAATAAATAAATTATATTTTAAATACTATTAACCAGCTATAGGACTGGTAATTCACAAGCTATTGGCGTTTAAAGTTATGTAACCAATAGCATTGAGCCTGAATATAGGCTACAAAAAAAACATGTAATTTAAGTTAGTCTTAAAGCTTTGCATTGGTTTGAATGAATACCTGCCTTATTGAAATATAGAATTTTCTCTGAAATGCGCCAACACAGTATCTTCATTAGGAAATTCCCTATTTCTATTTTGCCTATGTTTAGGTTATCCTGGATTTGTAGAGAAACTTCCGTAAGTTCGCAATTTCATTTGCAGTTTAGCAAATGTACGAGGATGCGGCTGTTGATTCTGAGGGTAACAATTTCGATACATTTCGGTCGGTCGTTGAGGATTTTTCAGACACAAAAGCTATACTTATACCATATTCACACGTTCTTGACAGAAAAACGAATTTATTTGTAACAGATCTGTTCAACATAATCATATTTTGACAGATATTAAGCGTTTGTTTATTTGTATGTTTGTCTGTCATTATTTTTATGGCTGTATGCAATAGGGTGGTTCTAATTTTGCAATCTCGGAATTTTGTTAGTCGCTCCCCCTAAAGTCGTTCCAATGCCAAAAGAAAACTAACCCATAACAATTTTTAGCCCAAGCGAACAATATTAACACGTGCCACCGAGCCTCGGAAGTTTCCGAATTGCAGATTTTAATTGAATTCACTTGTTATCAATTAATACCTGACGAACCGGGAGTGCTATCGAAATTTTGATAATAACATAAATAAAAGAAAATTTAATTTTCTACAATTCTACTTATATGCTATTTCTCGGAAAACCTACTGGATGTTAAAAAAATGGGTAAAGTATTAGAAAAACGTAATAATTCCAGATTTGTTTTTTTTTATTTTTAATTTAAAAACGTACAAGTATTACAATTTTCAAGTAAATTGCAATCCATTATTCAATTTTAGGCTAATTTTGATAATACAAGTAAATATATCTTATGATATATAAATGTTTGAAATTCAGTAATAACAATTTTGTACCTATTTTAAGCATATTCAGATATTTTTAGAATTAGTTATTTAAAAAACAGACTCGAACTATCGAACACAGTTTCTTAGTTTGTCATTTGTTTTTCGGACCATTCAACCAGAAAGAGAGATCCGAACAACAAATGGCATGCTAGCGACGCCACTGGTTTACTGAAATCTGGAACCTTTGGTCTGTTACACCAGTTGAAATCATTACGAAAGGTAAACGGTATTACTTGTATTGCGTGTTAAATATTTTGAACTAGTGTCGTGCGTATTTTAAAAGTATATAGAATAAAATGGCCTTAACGTCAAAGGTTCCTCGTGAAAAAGGATAAATGTTTTGGATAGGAAATGATGCACACCAAATTATTGGTAGTAAAGTTGCCCTCAAACAATAAAGTTTTACGAGTACTTTATTTTAATATGCGTATAGTTAAATTGAATTTACGTGAAAGTGCAAAATTCATTATTCAAGAAGTAGTTGTGTTTTGGTAAAATGCACAGATTGCAGCTAAGGAAAAACATCATTCTGTACAAACGCTGGAATCATTATACCCTGAATGGAGGAGTCTGCAGAAACAAAGCAATAAAAGAACGGACTCAGAAAAGGAAGGAACAACAATTTGTTGCAAAATTTGACAACCTGTTCGATATCGCACATGCGAACGCTCTAGAATTAATAGATGTAGAAGAAGCTAAACAGTTTTTGCTTCTTCGGAGGCAAAAAGGGCGATCAGGTGGTATGCTTGGTGTTGATAGCAGGTTACATCAACAAGAGGAGAGAACTGAATAACGACTGGAAAGAGAAGATACAAGGAGAAAACGAACTTAAAAAGAGATGGAAAATTTAAACAAGTATATGTAATTGTTTACAAATGATATTGCGGAGAGAATGATTAAATTAATCGAAGAATATAATAGCTTAATTACCAAAAAAGAGGATCAAAAGCAGTACTTGCTACAAGTTGTTAGTGATTATCGGCGTCATTATCCGGATTTCAGTAAAGCTTCTTTAGCAACAAAAAAGTAACTATTGTGATATGTATTTCATTATTTTACATATAGGTAACTTGCTATATTTGTTTTATTCTTAAGTTTGTAAATATAATTCTTTAAATTTATGTAACTTCAGTAATAATTTAATATTGATCGTTTTATTTAATTTGTAAATAAATATATTTGCTCAATTCTATTATATTTTCAATTATTAATATAAAATAGCAATTGTTCAAGAATTTTTATCTTTTTACTTCCTTTTACAATAAAGGAAGTTGTTACCGTTTCGGCGACTAAAAAAGAAGTAAGTAAAGGCCAACGGCTTCTCAGCCGGAACTGGTCGTGAGTAAAACAAAAAACTCAAAAGCTTGAACTGAAAAATAAAAATATGAGCGCCAAGTAGCTAGTAACCCAGCACTTTGCTAAACAAAAGATACACTACAGAAGGCGCTACTAACCAAACCTGAAAAATAAAAAGGTAACGGTAAAGGCACAAATCAGATACGCAGATAAAGAGGTCAAGGTAGTATAATTTCCAGTAAATCACAATAAAGCATTAGGTTAAATCTCACCCAAAATCTTGACCAATAAATCTATATAAATATTAAAGCATAGTTGACGAGTAGGTTCAACTTAAGTAAATAGTTAAAAACGGTAAGTGATAAATTAATTTGCGACAAAATATTAGCATTAAGAATTACAAAATGGACGCTAAACTTAGCCAAATGAACTACTGAAAACTAACGGTCGCTAGCATCGTGGACACAACTGTTAAGAATGAAAAATTTAGAAAGACACGTTGAATGCGACCAAGCACCCAGTATCCAAGGCGTAACTTTTAATTAAATTTTCACGGCGCTAACACGGTTTACAACATCTTGTTTCCGTATAAGGCGCTATAAATCGCGAATTCACGATATTGCAAAACAATCCGCATTAAAGGGTTGTAAGCGCACATTACATTCAATTTTCTTCCAAAGCGGGGCACATATGATAGTGGTATCCAAACGTAAATTAAGTCACCACAACAACGTGACGATTGAAAGTGAAATGAGACTTTTCATGCACTTGCCTTACAAAAAATATTACAGTACCGTTGAAACTAGTACGGGGCCAGATGCACCACCGTACATATGATCTAAAAGCTGAATGTCGGTTAAGGAGAGCTACCACCAAATATTCTATACGTTTTAGGATGGCGGGTTATCAACTACATTTCAAAGGTGAGTTAATCGCTTAAAATACACATTAAAAGCATCCAAAAGTTACGGTAGTTATGGATCGAACAGAGTACATCACTAAGGTTAAGTCTTTACTCCAAGATTCTTCTTATGCCCTACTTCCTCGCGACCCAACTTCCAAAATCGAACGGGAAATCATTTCTCTCATAAAATCTTCAGATCTGTCCACTGGTATTCAACGGAGGTTGATTCCTCGCGCTTCAAAGCCTCCTCTGCTCTATGGTCTTCCCAAAATCCATAAACAAGACATTCCTCTCAGGCCCATTGTCAGTACCATAGATTCCCCTACTTACTCATTAGCTAAATACCTAACCACTATCCTCAGAAAGTTCACTGGTAAGTCTCCCTCGTATGTTCGCAATTCAGCCCATTTCGTTGAACTTATATCCAATATAAGCGTTGAACCTGAGGATTTACTTGTGAGTTTCGATGTCACTTCCCTTTTTACCAAAGTTCCTATTCCCGATTCTATAGTCATAATCCAACAGTTGTTATCAGAGCATGGGGAGACGTCTTCAAGTCTACCTGCCCTGATAGAAAAATGCCTCTCTTCCACTTATTTCCTATTTCAAGGTCAGTTCTTTAAACAAATCTCTGGTGCGGCCATGGGTTCTCCTCTTTCACCTGTCGTTGCTAATATCTTCATAGAAGCTTTCGAAACCGTAGCTCTGGAATCTTCAGAATTGAAACCTAAGGTTTGGTTCCGATACGTTGACGATACCTTTATTATTTGGCCACATGGTAAAGACACGTTACCCGTCTTCTTAAATCATCTCAATAGTCAACATCCAGACATTAACTTTACCATGGAGATATAAAGTAATGGTTCCCTTCCTTTCTTAGATGTACAGGTCTCTCGCCAACCCAGTGGCAAACTTGGTCATTCTGTATATCGCAAACCCACTCACACTGATCGCTATCTACATGCCGATTCCCACCATCATCCTACACAAAAACTTTCCATTATCAATTCGCTTGTACACCGGGCTGTTTCCATATCCCAACCCGATAATATCCACGCTGAATTAAATCACATTCGGAAAGCTCTTAGGAATAACGGTTACTGTGCTAGGGATATACAGTCTGCCATCAATCGCCATCTTCATCCACGGCCTCCCAAACCTCCAAAACCCGATCCTCCTGCAGCAATAGTCTTTCTTCCCTATATCCACCAAGTCACCGACCGCATAGTTTCTTCGAAAACAAAATATTAAAACAGTATTCAAACCCCCGAGCAAAATCTCACAGGTTCTTCCTTCATCTAAAGGTAAATTAAACACTATGTCATCTAAAGGTGTTTATAGAGTCCCTTGCTCTTGTAATGCTGTATACATTGGTGAAACAGGTCGTTCAGTGAAAACTCGCATCTCTGAGCACCAGCGCTATCTCAAGTCAGGTCTCGTTTCATCATCGGCCATCGCCGAACACCAACGCGATACTGGTCATAAGATCCTTTTTGATGAAACTTCCATCATCTGCAAATCCCCATTCTTCTTTAGCAGAAAGATTCGCGAAGCCATTGAGATTTGCAAACACCCTAATAATCTCAATCGGGACGAAGGCTTTCCCCTTCCTTCTATGTGGAAAGTGCTAATTCCTAAGCCCCGCCCTCCGCCACTGAACCGCGACGGCATTTGCTGAATCGCGACGGCGCTTGCCTATAAATTCTCGTCTTTCTTCTTCCGATAGTCAGTCGAGTTCGCCTCTGACGTGGTTCACACGTTGAGTTACCGTGCTCTTCTGTCCCTTCCCTGCAAAGAGTTTCGCCTCTGGCGTGGTTAACACGTTGAGTTACCGTGCTCTTTAGCTTTTTTCCTCTTGATGAAGCCCCTTACGAAAGTGGGAGAAACGTTGAGTTCTTCGATCTCAATCATGACACGGTCCAATCCCGGAAGTCGTTTGTTACTTAATGACAATGGCCGTGAAAGCCTCAAAAATCATCCAAAAGTTTATTGAGCATGTCGTAGCACTTTCACGAAAGCGCCTCCCACGAGGAACTCGGAATTCGAGCGATCTAAATGAAAATATTAATCTAACCGACCTTTGCGATGGATTTTCCCCAGCTGCAGTGAGCGTAGACAGAGGTCGAAGGGCCGCAAGGCGGCCACGAAGCGGACGAACACCAGGTGACTGTCGGAGGAGGTTTCACAGGCGATCACCTGCGCTAATCAGGGCCCCCGTAAGGGCTACTGGCGCCTGTGTGCAAAAAAGGATTTTGGCGCCCCTTAAGAACTTTGGATCATGTTTTTTTATTTATTTTTTTTTGAAGGTAGGTAGGTAGGTGCTTGAAATAAAGCAAAAAACTGAACTTTAGAAGTAATATTTATTTGTAGACTAAAATATCAAAATGAAACAAACAGAATAAAATCATAACAAAATAAATTAAAATAAATTCTTGTTCACACCCATTTTAAAGCATTTACTTAACTAATGGGGTACAGACACGTTGTTTATAAATACTATAAAATAACCCAAAACTAAAAATCACATTTTTTTAGGAACAAATAACAGAAACATTGCCTAATGTCTACATATATATAAGTACTACTTTCTAGCATAGAATTTCGGCTTAGACCGCGTAGTATTTGTAGATGAACACCCAGCATTCTCTGGCTTAATGTGCCTTGCACCTTGTGAAGTCGAGCAAAAACCCGCGCGATGGCCATGCTCTTTGGTGACTCGTGTTGTTTGAGTATCTTGAGAACGAGGATACTTAGGCAGATTTGGCCGTTTTGCTGTTTGTGCATCCATATTCACTAACGTTTCCCAAGACCTTGCAGCTTGCATCATCAGAGTGAAAGGCGCACTAAGAACCGAAGGTCGGTGTGGAACTATTTATAGTCCTCTGTGCCAGGCGCGCGGAGTGGCGTAACGCTGGTTGGTCATCCGAGTGCGGCCGTATGACGCACAGTGGTTGTAATGCTTTAGATCGTGTATCACAGGGGTCCACGTTTTACTAAGCTTAAAGCCATCTTCCCTGTTAATATTATTTGGATGTTTTTCTATTTCTATGGCATCACGTATCACTCGCGGGAAGTAATGAGGTATTCTGGCAAGTACTCTGGCATGCCCAAATTCTAGAGTGTGCCCATTTAAACGTTTTCTCCATTTGCTAGACTTCTTACAAAGTATTTGCACGAAAACTTTCTCTTATCTTTATTACTAGGAAAGCTAAAACTGATGTCTATCAAGGGCGGACCACGTTTAACCAATATTCTAGCTATCTCATTGGTGATTCTTTCGGGCCACAAACCGGGGTCGGACGGAATTATATCGACACTAGCCTCATTAAAGCCTTCATCGAAAGTGTCACTTGCAGCAGGTATTTCGGTAGCTGACAATACCGAACTTCTTACACAAGCTGAATTACCTGAAGTGGATTGTTCAAGTGCTGTAGACGAGGATGGTGTCATCGCTTTATCGGCCTCTGCATCAGTAGAAGCTGTTTTGCTGCTACAACCGCCGCCACTTGTTGCAGGACCTGATGTTACCGTGGTCGCCTCTGTTGAAATTTCAGATGGTCCACTCACGGTTACTGATATTACGGATTTAGAATCTTGAGATTCGGTCGCATCGATAGTCTCCGTGGAATCTTGATTGTTTTGCAAAAAGTGCTTTAAAGATCCAGCCATTTTTTCCTTTTCTTGTAGTCTCAGTTTCTTTTGCTCGCGAAACTTCGCACCTGAAGGTCTCTTTCTTTTATCCTGAAAAAACAAATAAATAATTAGTACTCATGGGAATTAGGAATTAACTTCTACAGTAAGCACAATAATAAGCACCAAGTTTGCATATTTGAGTAAAAAGCAATTTGTTCGAGCCCTTTCAGCTTAAACCCTTTCAAAAATAAAATATTAAACTAATTTGATCTTATAGCCCTTAAAAAACCCCACAAAGTGGTTTTTTAAAAAGATCGAAACTAAGCGAGTTATGGATAAAAAACCAATTACTTTTTTAAACTCGTACATGACATTTCAATTAATAAAAAGATATTTGGGTAAAAAAAAATTAATTATAACCAGCATCCTATAAAGGGTTAACGTTGATAGTATAAAGTAGGGAACACTTACCATTTTATAAAAAATCAAACCGTTGAAATTGCAGTCAGCAGGTATTCAGCACTTAATTTTTTAGAAAAAAAAGTAGCAAACAAAATATTATACAACACACCACTCGACAAAATAAAAATAACTTTAAATGTAAAAATTAATAGGATTACTTGTTTTTATGCACTTGTTACACGGTCGCACGGTCCAGTGAACCAACCGGTTTAAAAACGCCTCTGGCGATGCATCGCTTTTATAGCGCTCCAGGCATTATTCATGTCTGAACAGGAAAAATCAAGAAACTACCGCCTGACATCTTCTCGCAACATAGGAATCGGCAGTAACTGGATGACATACTAATAAAATTTCGTGTGTATTTATACCTAATCCTATTTAATTTCTCAACTTTTATTTTAAAATTAATTTTTGTTTTGTGTTTTTTTTGCAATTTTTTTTGAATTTTTTTTTGGACCCTGGGTTTTGGTGCCCCTAAAGGATGGCGCCCGTGTGCATTGCACACTTTGCACATATGGAAGCGGGGGCCCTGGCGCTAATCCCTTCGTACGTGCCAAACTCGAGGAGGCTGCAGCCAGAGGCGTCGATTAGCCCTGGGTGCGGATGTGCTCGCAAGGAGGGCGGAACATTGCTCGAATCGCCACCAGATCAATGGACGTAACTCAACGAAAACTGAGCCTCCAAATAAGAAAGCCGTTGTACGTCACCAGGTAGGAAAAGGTACGTCACCAAACGGAAAAAGCTAAAACGACATCAGGCCATAGAGTCGAGCAAATTAAACTTACTAACACATACCCGTTTTAGATGTTCACGGCTGCACTACGCCAAAAGGAAGAAACATGTGCTTGCTAAAGCGAAATCCCCAAACGAGGTTTGGGCTAGGAAATTACCACAAATACAATTCACGGGGCCTATTCCAGACCATCCGTGGAATTCACAACACACCAAAAGTAACTCCCAGTCTAAGATGCCACCGAAGGAATCCAATAAAGCTACGTCTCCGAGACGTTAATTTTCGAGGCACCTGCCTTTAGCAGCACAAAGATGGCGAATGGGAAAATGGTTTCCAAAAACTGATAACAAAAATCAAATTTTGGGAAGGGGTCAGATAAAAGCAACCCAATATGCATAAAGTGAAACCTACACACCAGGGGCTCTCAAGCCTGTAATTCTTATCAAATGGCTTACTTAGATTGAAATATAGTTTTCAGAAGATCTGAATGCTCAGTATTATTGTAGGCTAACTTAGGTTTAAATAAAGATAAGGCAAAAATCAGCTTTAACGAAAATTAGAACAATTAATTAAATAAATAGCTGTAAATCACTTTTAGTCCATAACACAGTATTGGATTCACTTCTAAATTGAGTTTTCAACAGATCTTCACGTTTTAGAGTCCCCTGATCCCAAAAAACATTTTTTTCATTGGTCTGTCTGTGTGTATGTCTGTGAACAGAGTATCTCAAAAACGGAAAGAGGTATGGCGTTGAAACTTCATATATAAGTTTTGTGTACTATGTAGATGCGACAAGCTTTTGAAGTAAATCGCATAACCGGAAGTAGGTGTTTACTCTTGATTTATCAGTTTTTTTCGATTTTTCAAAAACGGCTCTAACGATTTTTTTAAACTTTACATTTTTACTACATTTTGAATGTGTATTGATATGAGGTAGGTGTTTTTCCAGTTGAATACTTCTAAAATGGATTTTTTTTTCTATTTTTTTATTAACTCCTATTTTAAATAGAACACCCGGTATTCTATTTCTATTCTATTTTGTACCGTTTTTGTAAAATTTGTAATTTTTGAAAATTTTTGACAAATGCTTAAAAATTTAAAATCAAATTTTTGGTTAATTATAAGATCACTGTAAAAGGAAGTTGTGTGCGTGTATCACACCAGATTTTTCTAATACTTAACGCATATTTTTTGAAATTCCAATAACTTTACGAAGAAATTGCATATAACTAAATTTGTAGCAAATTATATTTCCTTTTATTTATGTCATCAAAATTTCGATACGACTTAGTGTTTGCGAGATATTAATTGATAAGCGAATTAAGTTAAAATCTGTAATTTGGAAACTTCCGGGGCTCGGTGGCACGTGTTAATATTATTAGATTGGGTTCAAAATGTTTATAGAGTTGTTTTTTCGGCATTAGAACGGCTTTAGAGGATGCGACCAAAAAAATTCGAAAAAGTTTTTTCCACTAAGTATAACATAAAACCACCCTAGGATGCAATCAGTTTTACTTTAATAATTAATACTGTCTCTGTGTACATAAAATACCTTTAGTATTAATAGCTTATTAATTATTAACTTTAGACCTATAGTTGATTAACAGTGTTTTAAAGGTAATATCTTAGACTATCAAATTAATTTCAAAAATGCAGGGTGTTCCATATGAAAAACCAAAAGTAATTAAAATTCCGGTTTAACCACAAATCGGATATTTCTGTTCGTACCCTTAAAATATTTGTCACTCGTAAAATCGTATTACTTTTCTCTTTAATTTCTCCTTAATTTACAATCAACGTGTATACCGCTGATCTTTGGAAAAAATTAAGTATTAAATATGCGCTGCTATGCTGATAACATGCAGCTTCTTTTTTCTTTTTCTCATGTTAATGATCATGCTCATAACTTAAACAGTAACTTAAACTCTATTTTTAATTTTTAACTGAAGTTGTTCAGGTTTAAACGTTCCACAACATTCTACAGCTGTTTCGACAATTCATTGTGTACAACCTGTAACTGCTTACAATGGCATTCCACATGAAGCCAATAGTGTATTGTAATACCGGTGTGAAAAGGATCCCATTGAAAAACGAATGTGAAAGATGGAACACGAGTGCTAACGAGGGTAAGGTACCTAAATATTTCATCGAAAATTTCTGATAAAATAATTATATATTTTAAAATAAAATGTACAGTTTTACCTTACGACTTTATTAAACTCCATACTTAAACTAATACAAGCAATACCTAATTATACCAACACTTACGTCCACTACATATTTAATACCATAGAACGTTACTAACATATTATAAAAGTATTTAAACCATACTGCTTTGCAGTTTTTAGAAAACATATTTTAATTCTCTACACTTCAAAGCTATTGAGTACCAGTTTACAGAATTTGAATATTTTTATGTGGTTTTGTATTCACAAACAATATTACTTCCTAAGCGAGATCTTATAGCGTCACTTACATTTTTACATTTACAAATCTCTAAATCTATCAATATATTTAAAACACGATGCTCATTTTTGTTCCACTTTGTTTACACGTTCTACAAAACCAATTTGCACAATTCTTTTTTTATATTGAAACTTTGAACCCACAGATTAGCCAATGTTACTTTTTATTTTATTAAGTTTTTGAAATTTAAAAACCATAAATTTAAAATATTTATCTGCATAAGGCCGAGAACAAATTTTTATTAATTGTAGTCTGTTTTTAAACTAGGAAGTGATTCAATTATTTCGCGCCAAAACCTACATCTGTGATTGGCTAAGACAGATCCGATTTTATAAAACAATAAGTAGCATATATTTTGACACGTTTAGACGTATCAACTGTTCGAAGAGCTTGTGAGGAAATATAAATGTCTTGGCCTTACCTGGTGGCGAAAGTTATAGTAGTTATTTTGCCGGCTGGTAACTATCGGCCTGATTGGGCTAACTCGCCGAGAAGGGTCGGGGTTCCAGCTACGCTGAAAGAGAATAAAAAGGAGAGGGCGCCAGGTCCTCGACGTCGCTTAATACTTGCGTCGGACCATCACAAGGTAGAGATAATTCCAGCAAATCGACCAGATCAAAATAACGACCAATAAAATATAACAGCTTTATTTAAATTGGTAGGTACGATAGTGCAATTCACAAGCATGCAGGTATTAAGTATATATATATATATATATATATATATATATATATATATATAAATATAAATATGAATAAATTTAGGCAGGTATACGATAGACAAAACTAACACTTTAAAAATTATGATCGGGCGCCGCAGAGGTAATAATTAAGAGAGAAAAAAGTACAATATTTATACGTATATATAGGTCCCAGAGCGGACACAACAAGTAATACGCCGGTACAGAGCAATGCAAGTTTATTCTGGCTAACGTTTAGCCCTGAGTGTTAGCTTTAATTGACGTTAAAACGATACTCAAAAATTTCTAGCTGTCGGAGCAACGTACGTTTAGCATGGCCACAATGATTCGCATAGGCTAAGCATTGTAACTGTACGAAGCACGCAACTATTCTAATATGAAATACACCAGGCGCAACGGGTAATACCTATACTAGCGTCTTGTCTGCAGGAATGTACATCCAAATCTAACCTTTCCCTTTGCTTCATTGCAGTCTGGCGCACCTGGAGGCGGCAGAGGCGTAGCCCACGGCAACAACTGCTAAAAGCTGTGCAAGCTATGTTGGCTGCGGGTGGCCTGCAGGTGGGTGTAATGCAGTCGCTTATTCCCTACCGTAGCCCACTGGGGTTGCGAAATTCACAGGCAATTCGACAGTTTCAGAAGCCCAGATCGACAGCTTGGATTCCAGCAAAGTACATCTCAACGGGAGATATTTAATCCCAACAGGAGATGATTAGTCCCAACGGGAGGTGGCTAAAAACGTACAAGAATTCGCAAGTGAGCCCCCGAATAAGAAAAAAGGGCCTTAGCTTACCTTAAGGGTGAAGAGAAGCTAAGGGGGACGTGCAAACGTTGGCCCCAGAAATCCGCAATAGCGATAGGACGTAAGTAAGCAACTATGTAACAATTACTAACCGAAACAAAGCATGAGTACTTCTAGGTCCTCCATAAAACTATTCGGAGAGGCGAGCCAAACCAAAGGACTCTTTGAAGTACTAAGCTGCAGGGGAAAACGAACTACCACGGCAATTTTGCTTGGAAAGACAAGCCGAAAACCAACACCAGCTTCACAAGTTACGAGATAACAAAATTTTTGGGCAAGTGGACCCACAGAAAAACTTCCTGAAAGATTTGACTGCAACAAGAGATAATAAGGTTGTTCTAGCAATAAATCAGGCCAGAGAATGGTTTATAATAAATGCATGTAAAGTTGCCTAACCACCAGTCTTTAATATTTGTAGAAATGGAGCCAAAAATAAATCTAATTAATGAAATCTGGCTAATCACTAGGGGGGTTGCATGCGAAACTACTTATTAATTATAATTAAATGTTTAAAAACTAAAACACAGCTAACAAGGTTTATCTTAATGCATGCAATATTACCGAAAAGCCACCTAATAATACTTAGGGATAAAAATTCGACTAGCAAATCTTTGCTAATACAGGGGAAGCTACAAAAGTACCATAACACGCTTGCATGCTGGTTAGCAGTTTTGTGTTCTTAATCTCTTTCTGTGTGATTACAATCAAATAGCTAATGTAATTTAACAATAGAAATTTACGTTGCAAGTCCGGAAAGTAGTGTTTTGCAGGTCGAAACCAGTAGATCCAGGACTCGCCCTAGAAGCTTGAGGAGACTCGCAAAACACTTTCTCGTCATATATCGTACAGTTTTTTACGACATCCGAGTCCATACTTTAAAACTTGCTAATTCACTTTCGAAAACGCAAAAAAATTATGGCACTAGTATCTATTATTTGACTTATCCAAACAATTACACAAACTTCTTTCCATAGCATCGAAATTATCAGGAACCGGCAAAAGCTTTTACTCACAATCAGTTAATAATAGGTACGTTTCTAACCTTCAAAACAGTAAGAAAGCGAGTCAGTAGTGTACCTTGGGGCGATCTGCCTCACTTTTAACCTTGAAGTTTATTCAATGTCACGGGCCTAGCCGAGGTCATTGGTCTAGCCGGGGTCATTGACCTCACCTAGGTCACGTGCCACTTCCGGTTCCCACGATGCATTTTTTGGGGCTAAAAGTGTAATTTTTAAATTTTACACGATTTCTACGCATATCAAAATTTTCCCAGGCTCAACAGTATGTGAGTCATCGTCTGAGAATGCAAAGCTTGTTGAGACTTGCAGATGTATGATGTATGAAAATGTGCAAAGCTGGTAAAAATTGAACAATGCAGTCGTTGTTTTGTAAATCTGCACAACTGCTAAATTGAATGGAGTCTTTGTTTGAGAGACGTGCAAGGTTGCTAAAAAAAAATAAACCGGATTAATTGTATGAACCCATTGTGGCCTAATAGTATATATCGAAATTCAACCAAATATGTCTCAGTATCGTCATCATGGTGTCTATACAAGGTCTGATTTGTGATGTTATATCCCAAGAGTTCATAAGTTAAAATATGTACGGGGTGTGTTTACCGGCAAGTTTGATGTTATTCGAACAACTACTAAAATTCAAACCTTTAAAACCAGAACTGAAATGGGGTACTATGGCTTATGACTGTGCAAGACCTACATTTCACGTATGGATTGAGGTCGATAACAAAATCTACGATTCATCACATACGATTATTCAAGCGCATATTAGTGGTAAAATACATTTTAATAAATTCCGCTAAGATTCCGACATACTACTGTTTGATAATGACGACCAGAGGATGTTACAAATGTGCATAGACGTAATGAAAACTAAAAGTGTTTGAAGATGCGCCTGCTATGCTAAAGACGATTAGAAATAGGGTTAATTGTAGAGTGAACAAATATTTTAGAAATACCGTATGATGTATATAATAAAGTTGCAACTCAGCAACATTACTCGCTCTTGCATTCGACACGAGGTGGAGTGACACAATTCGAAGATTCTCAAAAAAAAGCTCAAAGGAACCGAAAACAGGATCCGCAGCTAGAGAATCAGTAGCAAGGAAGTAGGCTAATAAAACCAATAAAAAGAGAGACGCCATAAAGGCTGATCAACTGGACGCAATATTAAACTCTTTAGTGCGCAAAGAGGATATTGGAAACAATACCGAAGAAGTCACAGGAAAAAGTGACAAGGAACTAGGGAAAAGTTCAATAAATTGCCATGGTTTCCCAAGCCTGGAGAGTGACTAAAGTAGTATTTATCCCTAAGCCTGGTAAGAGCAGCTATGCAGAAGCTAAATCTTACAGACCTATCAGCCTAACGTCATTCCTCCTTAAAACGTTAGAAAGATTAGTAGACAGGTACTGGAGGGAGGAAGCCCTAACTTCCCTCCCGATTCACAACTATCAACATGCTTACCAAACAGGGAAGTCATGTGAAACCCCCCTACACCAACTAGTGGGAAAAATTGAGAGAACCTTGGAGTACAAGGAGTACGCAGTCGGAGCATGTCTAGACATAAAAGGTGCCTTCGACAACACCTCCTACCACTCTATTGAAAGAGCAATGACAAACCACCAGATTGATAACACCACGATAAGATGGACTGTGGCAATGCTCAACACTAGAGTTGTAAAAGTCAAGTTATTTGACAAGGAAAAGACAGTGCAGGCGACAAGGGGATGTCCACAGGGAGTTCTTTCTCCACTCCTGTGGTGCCTCACAGTTGATAAACTGCTGATCCAACTCAATAACAAAGGCTACTACACTCAAGGATGCGCTGATGACATTGTCATACTGATTCAAGGTAAATACCAAAGAACCGTAGACAATGTAATGAAATCAGCACTAAAGATAACCGAAGAGTGGTGTCTAGAGAATAATCTTAGAATTAATCCCAGCAAAGCCACTCTCGTCGCTTTCACTCGTAGAAAGAACATCACGAACAGAATCAACATAAAACTGTTTGAGACAAATGTCAACTGGGAGAACGAGGTTAAGTACTTACGTCTAACCATCGATTCCAAACTAACTTGGAACTCCCACTTAGACAAAACAATCACCAGGTGCATACAAACATTAGTAATTGGGAAAAGAGCCATAGGTAGTATGTGGGGGCTCAAACCGGAACTGACCCTCTGGCTGTACAAAACCATGGTTCGACCAATAATTTCATATGGAATAATCGCCTGGTGGCCCAAAATAAAACAAGCAACTGCGATCCACAAAATCAGCAGAATACAATATCTAGCTAATCGGTGCATCACTGGAGCCTTTAAAGACACCTCAGGACAAGCACTGAATGCTATTTTAAATCTGCCACCTCTGCACATCTTCTTGGAAGGTGAAGCCAGAATGGCAGCCTACAGATTACAAAGTACTGGTCACTGGATGACCACAGCTAATAATCTAGGACATGGCAAGATCATGTCACACATCAACAACCCAATATTAGAAATGGGTTCTGATCTTACAATCAAAGCCTATGACTTTGAAAAGAACTTTACTGTACACACAAGTTGGAATCCGGACCAACTACCAACCCCAACAAATAAGAACATCATATTTTACACTGATGGATCTAAGTTTGAAGGGGGTACAGGCCCCGGTGTGTACAGTACCAATCCTAGAACCAAAGAAAAAGTTAGTCTAGGAAAGTTTTATAACATCTTTCAGGCTGAAGCACAAGCTATTAACGTATGCGCAAACATCAGCATAGAAAAGAAGCTGCTCAATCGAGACATACACATTCTCTCAGATAGTCAGGCAGCACTGAAAGCGCTAAACGCTTTCAGTACTTCATCGAGACTGGTCAAGGAATGCAAATCCAAACTTCAAACCTTAAGCCAGGTAAATACTGTAAAATTATGCTGCATCCCAGGTCACCAAGGTATTGAAGGAAACGAAAAGGCGGACAAGCTCGCAAAAGAAGCAGCCCGTAATGCAATGACCGGTCCAGAACCTAGTCTAAGCATTCAGAAAAACCAAGCCCGCTCAGCTATTAATGAATGGGTCAACACCACACACCAACTAAAGTGGAGAAACTACAATCAAGCAACACACTGCAAAAGATTGCTAAAAACTCCGAATCCACAAGCCACCAAAACCCTGTTGAGACTGAACAGAACTCGAATCAAGCAAGTAGTCAGTCTACTAACAGGCACTGGAGCATTCAGAGAATTTATGCACACGATCAATATCTATAGAGATGAACCTGTTTGCAGACTATGCCAAGAGGATGATGAAACAGCCTATCATATCCTCTTTGAATGCCCAGCATTAGAGCGTAAAAGACACCAACTCGATTGGAGCCTTAACTCTATTGACAACCGCAAGCTAGTAGGGGACATTGCAAATCTAGTAAAAGATACAGATGTCGGCCTGCTAACTTGAAAACTCCCGACAGTACAAAAAGCCCAAAGGGCTGACGTGCGCATGCCAGCAAAAGGCAGTCGTGGAATCTAAATCTAATCTAATCTAATATAATAAAGACATTTATGAAATATCCTGCGTTTTATTTGTTGAAAACTTGTCTGAGGTTCGGGGGGTGAGACACGAGTGACTGGGATATGGTGGCTGATAGACTCTCGCATATTTTAATAGTTATTAACCGTCTTGGGTATCAACTTAACAATTTTTTCACATTCCATCTCAGAAGTTGTGTTTATCAAGTATTGAATCTACATTTTGCTAGTATTTGCTTACGACTGGATTGTAGCAGCGTGTTTGAGTTTTAGCCACGACACTCAGGAGCGACGAAAGAATCGTGTGTGTACCACCCAGCATTTTTCAGTTTATCCGATTCAGCAACTTCCGCATGCCAATCTCACAAAACAGATTTGAAAATCTGCACAACTGCCAAATTGAATGGACTCTTTGTTTGGAAATTTTTGCTGATGCAGTTAATAAGCCTCATTAGTCTGCAACTTCCGCATACCAATCTCGCAAAAACAAACACCTTCTTTGTTCTTGCGTTAGCACCTTGCCTTTAAGAATGTTATGGTAGTATATTTACGAAATCCGGCGCCACAGCACTATATGTTTTAACTACATTTTTTATTAAGCATTCAATAACTTCAAAAATAAAAAGCAGCTTAAAATATTGTTCCTAAAAGAAGTGCTGGTTTAGTTTTTTCATTGCAATTTCGATTTCTTACAACGGTATTTGTAAATCATTCGAAAATAGTTAAGTTTTTTGTTGCAACGGGCATAGTTGTAGCAGAGATATCTGACGAATAGAAGACTATAGAAGATATAAACAAACAGTAATATTAATCTTAATTAAGTATTTATCAAATATTATTAACAAAGTTGTTAAACGTATGATACAGGCAGTTATTACTGACTTAATAAATACAATTGTCCTATATCCGGTATTCATGATTTATGTCTTAATCTGATTTTAATAGTCGATTGGAGTCGAATAACTAAGGTTATTACAATGCTAAAGCCAGCACAAAAGGTAAGATTAAAATCAAAATTTTAAAATAAAACCGTGAGAATAAGAATTAAATTAAATAAAACCAAGTAAAAGCTATTAGGCCACAATATATTAGTAAAAAGTACACTAATTAATAAGGATGCTATACACGATACCCAACGGTGAGTGACAGTTCATTTTGCCGGATAAAAACTTATCTAGATTGGTTAAAAATCAGATGTATAAGAGAAAATCTCAACTTGTTTAAAAACATTTTGTAACTAAACAATCACATTAGAAATTGTGTAAATAAAGCTAAAATTAAAAGGAGGCCCAGAATTTGCAGACTATAGAAAATACCTGTCGAGACTTGTGAACGTGAGCGTCTGGGAATGTGCAAGGTTGCTAAAAATAAATCGAATGTGATTGTTCTCTGGGGTTTCTGCGTAGGTCTGCGCGGAGGTCTCTGCACAGGTCTGCGAGGGGGTGTGCGCGGGGGTTTTTGTGCAGGTTTTGGCGGTAAATTCAAATTCTGCGCAGCTTTGGCGGGAAATTCAAATTATGCGCAGGTTTTGGGAGTAAATTTACATTATGCTCAGGGTTTTGGTGGGAAATTCAAATTCTGCGCATGTTTTAGAGGTACATTCAAATTCTGCGTAGGTTTTGACGGTAAAGTTAAATTATGATCAGGTTTTTGACGGGAAAATCTGGGAATGTACAAGATTGTTAAAAATAAACGTGGTTACGAAATTTGCTTAAAATTGATTGAAAATTTACAGACATTGGGAAATCCACGACACTGTTTGTAAGCACCGAATGTAAATATTACATGTTTTTTCCTGTACTTTATTAAATACCTACACAAAGTTTCAAAATTTGGCGATAGTTATTTATTTCGCTTTGCTGTTGGATCTATTAGTACCTGCAACAAAAATGATGATAGGATATCTTATTCGAAGTTATGAGTCTTACTCTATATGTTCGAATGTTTGTAAGAATGGAATAGCTTGAAATAAATAACTATCGGCTCAATTTTGAAAGTGTATATTTAATAAAGTACTGGAAAAAACGTAATATTTATGAAACTTGATTAAGCGAGGGAGAATCTTGTAAAAATTTCAAAAATTAGACTTTTAGCCTCAAAACTCTTCATGGGAATCTTGTAAAAATTTCAAATGAGACTTTTGGCCCTCCAAAAATTCATCATCATTTTCAGACAATGGCATCTCCCAGACAATAAGATTCGGCCAAACGCCCACAGCCGCTTAAACATCTGGCGATGCGCAAATATAGCCCCTCTGTCAAATTTAAATTGGTTCATTTGTCCTGTGCCGGATTTGAATTTACCGTCAAAATGATGCGCAGAATTTGAATTTACTACCAAAAACCTAATAATAATTTAAATTTACCGCCAAACCTGCGCATAGTTTGAATTTTCCACCAAACCTGAGCAGAATTAGAATTTCCTTAGTATAATTATATATTGTTGCCCCCAATCTTGTGTCGCGAAAATGTTTCCATTAATCAGGTATCTGGGACAATTGATAAAGTCGATAATGGACTTATATAGGGTGAATGAGACCACCCGTATCAGTATTTTTTTTAAAGAACGGTGAGTCGTAGAGAGTTGGGATAAAAAAATTTATTATAAAAGTCATACTAAAGAATCGAATGGTGATATTATTTCTCGAAAAAGTCAGCATCACGAGTAGTTTTGTCCACAATGTCCAGAACTCCAAAATTTTAAATGGCACCATAAGTCGAAAAACGTATTGTTGAAAAGATCGTCAAAAAAGAAGAAAGTTTTGTAGGAAAAATTATTTTACTACTACCACCCATTTTAAGTAATATTCGATTAAAGTGATTAAATTTGAAATTCGTTGTTAACAAAAAAAATTGAAAAGTCGGCTTTTAAAATCTAGTTACCGAATTAAACAATGTTACACACACGTTTTAATGTCAATAACATTTTGAACACTTGTAACATTGTTTAATTCGGTAACTAGATTTTAAAAGCCAACTTTTCAATTTTGTTTGTTAACAACCAATTTCAAATTTAATAACTTTAATCGAATATTACTTAAAAGGGGTGGTAGTAATAATAGTATATTATGATACGAGTTTTATAAGAAGCATTTTGTAGCACGCACGGATTTAGGGTACGACGAGCGAAGCGAGGAGTGCCGTAAAGGAATAAGTGCTACAAAATGCCTTATAAACGAGGTATAATACAGTATTTTATCTACTTTGCCACTTTTTTAAGCAAAAAATGAAAATTTTTAGTATTTTTATTATAGCATCGCTTTGTGTCTATTACGATACGCAAACGCGTATCGTAATAGCCTCAGTACGAACGCAAAGTAGATAAAATAATTTTTCCTACAAAACTTTCTTCTTTTTTAACGATCTTTTCAATAATATGTTTTTCGACTTATGGTGCCATTTAAAATTTTGGAGTTCTGGACATTGTGGACAAAACTACTCGTGATGCTGACTTTTTCGAGAAATAATAATATCACCATTCGATTCTTTAGTATGACTTTTATAATAAATTTTTTTATCCCAACTCTCTACGACTCACCGTTCTTTAAAAAAAATACTGATACGGGTGGTCTCATTCACCCTGTATATCTTAATTCGAGTTCATCCATATGAGACAGTAAATCCCCTTCACCGTGCAATTTCTCAACCTCTGTCTGTCGACCTGCCTGGCTGCCTGCTTGCCTGCCTAGCTGTCTACTTGTCTGTCTGTCAGCAGTGCTTTCGAACCTATATTAAAAACAAATAATATTTCGTTAGGAACTTGCTTATTGCTAAAGTGAAAGAATGCTTGCTTCTGTACATAAATCCAACAGCAAAGCGGAATAAATAACTATCGCCAAATTTCGAAACTTTGTGTATTTAATAAAGTACAGGAAAAAACATGTAATATTTACATTCGGTGCTTACAAACAGTGTCGTGGATTTCCCAATGTCTGTAAATTTTCAATCCATTTTAAGCAAATTTCTTAACCACACATTTATTTTTAACAACCTTGTACATTCCCAGATTTTCCCCTCAAAAACCTTTTCATAATTTAAATTTACCGTCAAAACCTATGCAGAATTTGAATTTACTGCCAAAACTTGCGCAGAATTTGAATTTCCCACCAAAACCCTGAGCATAATTTAAATTTACCGCCAAAACCTGCGCAGAATTTGAATTTCCCGCCAAACCTGCGCAGAATTTGAATTTATCGCCAAAACCTGCTAAAAAAAACCCGCGCAGACCTACGCAGAAACCCCAGACAACGATCACATTCGGTTTATTTTTAGCAACCTTGCACATTCCCAGACGCTCACGTCCACAAGTCTCGACAGGTATTTTCTATAGTCTGCAAATTATGCGCCTCCTTCTAATTTTAGCTTTATTTACACAATTTCTAATGTGATTGTTTAGTTACAAAATGTTTTTAAACAAGTTGAGATTTTCTCTTATACATCTGATTTTTAACCAATCTAGATAAGTTTTTATCCGACAAAATGAACTGTCCCTCACCGTTGGGTATCGTGTATAGCATCCTCCTTAATTAGTGTACTTTTTACTAATATATTGTTGTGGCCTAATAGCAAAGAGCATATAATGAGAAGAGACTCAGCGCTAGGCAGTATTAGCGTATAGCTTAAAATCTCCCGCCCGCTAGGCTCCCAGGTCTTATCCCTCTGGCAGGAGGGATCCCAGTTAAACAGCTCAGAGCAAAACCATAATTCTAGAATTCGTTGGTTTAAACTAAAGTGCGGTGTTGCCAAGGTTGACACAACCTTCGAACGAAAGTAACTTGGGTTACGAAACGCAGACAAAATTTCCCATTGTCTCTTAGCCAAAACAGAGTCGGGTGCTCACCCACATAAAGTGTCAGATTTCACAGGCCTCACAAAATCAGCTATATTAGTTTTGTCAGCATTATAGTATATCGAGTGATCAAGTAAATATCAGCTCTAGTTTACTGTAGTTTCATAATTGCGTGCATAATTTCGAAAAATGTTTTTAATTGTGAGAAATTAAAAACACCGTAAACTCAATAAAACATTTATTATTTCAATCGCTCCCTGAGCTGACCTCCTCCGTTTGTTTACAGCTTCTTAAAATCTAACACATTTCACAAGGGTCACTTAAAACAGGAAACGGACCATTGGCAAATCTGGGCTAGATTTAACCCGTCCGACAACAAAAGACATCCAACCCAACGGCTCTTAAAGCTAAGGGTCGAGTTATTTATGGCCCTTTACTACTGTGCGTAAAAGAAACGTCATTATACACAAATAAGCTACTAAATGATCTTAAATATTATAACAGCATTATTTGTTGACTTAGGTAATTCCAAAAAGCCACCCCTATCTACATCATTTATCATTATTTTCAAATCAAATATACTGGAGCTAGAGTTCGTATGATATCAATTTGATATTCAGCAAAAAAATCGAGGCACTGCTAAATAAATATGACCGCTAGACGATTATTTTAAAGGCGGCACATTCCATGCAAAATGAACGGTGTATTTTGTTTTCTTTGTCAACGATCGTGTTTGCCGCGCCGCCACACGTGCAAGGCTACTATAGGAAATTCAATTCAAGTTATAAACAAGTTATTCTGTACAATTAAAATTTATTTTTAGTTAATAATATCTCGAATAAAATCTGTGGAACATCGTAAATTGAAGCATTCATTTCACTGTAGCCTGCCTTATTGAGATGACAAAATTCGAAGTTTATTTTTAGAATTATTATAATGTACCTTTTGAATTATATTTTTGTGAATTCAGTTAATCATAATTTTAATAAAAAGAGAAATGACATAATGTAAATGAGTTTCGCAGGTTAAATTTCTAAAATCTTTCATAATTGTTATACATTCTTTTTGTATATTTACAGTTACACTGTTACATAATTTATAATTTTCATAAAATGTGGAAAATTGTTTTATCAAAATACTTATAAAAGCATTAAATTCGTTAGATGGTCGTTTTAAATATTTTATGTGACTAACATTATATAATCTTTAGCGAAAATAAATGCTTCATTTTCTTCTAATGGCTCCTCTGAACATTTTAAAAGTACATCTGCACAATAATTACATTTAAATTTGTTTAGTACAGAATTTGCTAAATACCCAGCCACGTAAGTATTTGTACTAGTTTGTAACGAAGCTGGGGAATCGTCTGAAACTACATCTTGCACTTGACTGTCTTCATCTTCCAAGCACTCATTTTGTAAGACATTACGAGATCCTTTAAACATAATAATTTGTATATAAATATTTTCAATACAAGTACAGAGAATACTATACCTTCTAAATCTGTCGTTACTGAGGCATTGTTTACGACTTCTACATCACCACTAAAATCTAAACAACAACATCCAAATAAACCGAAAATTTTAATAAGGTTTACCCACGTGGTACGTATGAAGATTCTAGAGCATTTTTTAAATTGCTCAATTCTAAGTGCTCCATGTCTTCATCGACTTCGCAATTGCTTGCGTTGATGTCTTTTTGAAGCCTTATGAACATATTGTGTTGCATCGAAATTCTGAATTGCTGAACAGTTGGAAATGGATTGTATCCGGCTCTGCTACGAATTACAGAAAAAAAGTTTTCAATAGGGTCCTGATTTAATTGTGAAGTAAGTAAATATTTGATGTCTTCTTTTTTCAAATCCTCCCAAAGTGATAGCATTCCAGTAATTGTCCCAATAAATCCATCAATGCAGTAGACATAAGACTTTATTTTCGAATTCTGCGACGTAAGTTTTATATTTTGAAATAACTCTTTACCTTCTTTTAGAATATTTTCAGGGTTGTTATTAAATACTGATAACGGACGTTTATTTTTGTTGCGATCTAGGAAGTGTCTGCTATTTAGTCCATCAAAAATGTTATTCATATTTGCAATGAATTTCGCAGTATCTGTAGCAGAATCGTTAGTAATCTGGTTTAATTTCACTGCAGTTTGTAAAGAGATCAAAGTTGGCCGAGGATTTTGAAATTTGGTCTAAGGGCCTAAATGTTGATTCTAAACAACTTTTCTTAATAACTTTTTGTCGTATTTACTACATAAAAGGCACGCTAATCTACAGAAAAATAATTTTTTTTAATAATTTCCAAGGCATACTTGATTTTTTGGAATTGTCAAGGAAACATTCGGACGTGGCTACCTATTTTGTTCACGCGGAAACCCAAAACGCTCGGCGAGCGGCAAAGTGATGAAAACGCACGCTCAGCGGCAAATGTCAACTTTCTGTTGTCAAATGACATTGAGAAAAATCTACTTTCGATGTCAGTCGTCGAAAAAGGTAATACAACCCACCTAACACTGCAATACAAACGTTTAGGTTCATTACTAGTGGGCAATGATCAACTTTATTTTAGTATAAACTGTCAAATTGGTAGTCTATATTTTGCGGTAATTAAATATTTAAAGGAATTTTTTAGAACATGTAATTGGATAAAGAAAAGCTTACAGGATTTTTGTAACAGTAACTCATTAACAGTGGTAGATTATAGTTTCTTGAAGCCATTTAAATATACCGGGTGTCCGTTCTCAAAGTCGAACATAGGCGATTAATATTGTATTGAACGTTTTTGCCTATTCCTGCTCGCCAATTCAACTTACAGGGAAGGTAATGGTATCAATGGGAAGATAAAATTATTACACATAAAATGATACCAATAATAATATTCAAGATGCGATTTTTATTTTAAAATATTAATTTAAAGCTTGGGAATTTTTAAATATGCCATGCCTTGATTTTCAAGTTCGACAGCATTTGTCAAAAAAATTGGTAATTAGTTGACGTAAATCAGGTATTTTCTGTCAACGTCTGTTAAAATTATCTACAGAAAAATGAATTATTTTAATGAAGAATGAGTGAATGCTTTAATGTTAATTACCTATGTTCGACTTTGAGAATGGACACCCGGTATATTAATTAGAATTGAAAAATATTTCTCCTAAAAAGCGCATTGCATAAAAAACGTAAAAATTATGCAAAGATAATACTTTTCGGTAAATAATAAAAACTCGGAGATTTTTTTAGAGTGTGTTATTTTTAGCTAACTGAACAATCTCAAAGCCAGAAAACACCTATTTTTTAACTTTAGCTAAAAAGTAATTTTTAAATTTTTTAAATATTTTCAAAATTTCATATACAAAGGCTTAATATTAAAATTAATTTTTTTATGTGAACCAAAGAGCAATGCTCTTTGATGTGAACACTTTAAAGATTTATAATTGGGAAAAATAATATAAAATGTTAATTACTTCTTTAGATTTTTTATTATTTACCGAAAAGTAGTATGTTTGCATAATTTTTAGGTTTTCCATGCAAGGCGTTTTTTAAGTGGAATATTTTTCCATTCTAATTAATATATATTTAAATGGCTTCTAGAAACTTTAATTTAGCCCTGTTAATGAATTGCTGTAACAACAATCCGTAAATGTTCTTTTACAGTTGTCCAAATAAAGAGATTTGTCTTTGTCCAATTACATGTTCTAAAAATATCCTTATTTAGACAATTGTAAAAGAACATTTACAGAATTTTTGTAACTGAAATTCATTAACACGGCTAGATTAGAGTTTCCGTCGGCGGTACACCAAATGCAAGTATACATAAAAATAATATCTGCATTGATTACCTGCGCCTCAATAAAAGCCGAAACGGGCCATTATACCATGCACCGAAGTTTTTAAATTTATTACCTCCGGATATTCGAATGATACCGATTAATAAATTTAAAATAACAATAAAATCGTTCTTGTTAAAACACGCTTTTTACAACAACGAAGAATTTTGCGCGCGCATTGGCGACCTTATTGAAATCTTACTTAATTTCGGAAAAATGCCTTTTCGGATTTTAACAAATTCGAATATCTAAATTGTAAAATTCCTTGAAGTTTGCCGATCCGTACGACCAAAGAGCATATATGCTCTTTGGTACGACCTTAAAATACGGCAGCAACAAATCTGGCAACATGGGCAATTTATCTTCGCGCTCGAGTCACTTGAGGGTTGAGCCGCTGGTTTCAGCAAAGAATATAGATAGGGGAAGAAGGACAGCGTTATGGGCTATAACGTATATGCTGTGATTTGGGTTGCATAACTATTTACTTGGTTAAATATATCATTTTTTGTTCGAAAATGCCGCTGGGAGCTCCTAGCGTCAAAGTGCTTACCTTATCAGTGGCATTCAGCATGTAAATGCGTCATTAGCATTCTTGAGCTATAACAGTGTTGCAAGAACTTTCTCTCTACAATTCCAATAGTTTTACAATGGTTGTACCTACCCGAAATAAACTTGTATTCTGCCAAAGAATATTTAAGTAGTTTGATTCTGCTTACATCTAAGTTAAGTTAGTTACAAAGAATATTAAATATAGGTGTATATTCTTTGGTTTGTTTTGTTATTATTTAAAACATTTGTTGTCAATCGGATGAACTGGTACCAAGTAAAATAAAGGTTTTATAAGTTTCACATGCAACACTTTTAAACATTTAATAGGTAGCTAGGTACCTATAAAAATTACATAAGAGGTTTCTAATATAATTTCAACAAAAAGTTCACCGATGAGCGCAAGATTATACGGAATACGGATTGTCCCCACTTTATTCTCACAAAATTCTATAATGAATATAGAATTAGCTATGTACAAATAATGAAAAAAAAACATTAATAAACAATATACGGATTTTATTTAAAAATTTTAATACGAGAGGAAATTATTGTTCAAGTAATGTTGACGATTAATATAGTTTACAGTGATCTATTTTAAAAAGCAAATAAAAACAAAAATAATATTGTATCTTGTGAAGTTGATACGTATAGAGTACAGTACGGCTACTAAAACAGTACGCCTTGAATATCTCATTTACTTGATGCATTAAAAAATATCTATTTAGGCACATTTAAGTTGGCGATCTCTCTATGTATAGTCTCAGCAAAGAATAAGACAATATTATTCGAACATTTATTATCGACATTAAATTATCTTTCAGAAATGTATGCAAAAATTTAATTTGGTGATTAGGGATCTGACCCAAGTCCTGTACAATCTGTTATTAAAAAAAATGAATCGGGGCGGTTTTCACAGAAAACTCACAATTATTTAATAATTTATACTCTAGTTTAAATTACTGCACTTTAAACGTAAATTAGAGTAGAAACGAAAAAGAACTTATGTGGTTAAGGAGCTGCAAACTAATCGAGGGTTGGGGTTCAATACCCAACAATATACCTTTTTTTTAACAAATTATCTGTTTTCTTTATTTACCTTGGGGTTAAGTGGTAGAACAGTATGCTAATTCGATTAGCACGCCTGAACTTTGCCCCTTTGAGCAACTTATGTATTCATAATTCAAGTATATTGTAAAATAACAATTTCATTTATTTTTGCTCAATAAACGACATTTATTATTATTATTATTATACTTAAGTCGCTCAAAAATTATGTCAAATAACTATTTTTAAATAAATTATTATTACTTGCATTTGACATAATTTTTGGGCGATATAAATAATAATTTGTTAATAAAGAGTTAGGTACCTATTGTTAGGGATTGAACCCCAATTTGCCCCAACCTTTTACGGGTTTAATTACTTTTTTTTAAAGGCAGATTATAGGAAATTTGAGTCAGATCCATTAACGCCAGTTTAAATTAAAATATTTTGAAATAAAGATATACATTTCTTACTCTCGCCAATTTCAATGATCTATTAAATAAATGAGATTTTCAAGGTGTAAATATTACATACAATAAAACAATATAATATACAAAGTTACAAAGAATAGGAAGTACGCAAATATATCTGTAAGCATATAAACGTACATTTTTTAAGCTTTAAACATTAATTAAATGTTGTATTTTTTTGTTGCGTGTACCAGACTGGTTTATAGTCCTTAAATCTTGCGATAGCCATTTCAACGTTTTATGGAGTTTGCACGTAATTAAATGATTAATTAAAAACAGTTTATGAGAGTAACATGTGTCTTGCTCGTTAAGCCACCCTGGTACTAAAATTTTCACTTTATTTACACTATATGCTAATAATGTTTTCTTAAAACTTACACACGACTTACTATTTTTAAAATAATATTCAAAATGTTCAAGTAACATTGTAACTATTTTCATTAAAATACTTGAAGGTTTTTTTAGGTAAATAACACAGTCGCCCGCACCATAGTCTTTTTGCTGTAAAAACAGTTCATTATGATGCACTACAGAGTCACGGCTGCACATATTTTGACACTGATCACAATTAAAACGTAAAAGCGTTTTATGAATGACATAACCAGCTACATATACCGTCGCACAAGATTCTAATGTGGCTTCTTGATTTGGTTGTGTTGAAACTTCTATTACCTCACTGAGTAAACTGAGGTCACCATCTTCTGCTAATTCAGTTTGTTCAGCAACTGTATATGGTATGTCCTCAACATATCCCATGACGTCTTTTTCTGGCACTTCAACATTCGCCATGTTGACAACAGCATCTTCATCAACTTCGCAGTTGGAGCTCTCTGTAGGATGCTGCAATTTAACCAGCATGTTGAACTGTAGTGCTTGGCGGAAAGATTTTACTGTGGGGTTCGAAGAATTGCCTCCCCTATACCTCAGGACCGCGAAAAGATTTTCTAGAGGATCTTGGTTTAGTCTGCTGGTCAGGAGGAAATGATACCCTTCTTGTTTTAAGTCTTCCCATAGCTCCATAACTGACTGCATGGTTAAAATAAGTCCCTTAAAACAATAAACACCTTGGTTCACCTTGTTATTAGATGTATACCGGGTGTCAACGAATTTATTAGACAAGTCATAACTTCTAGAGTATTAGGTGTATCAAAATGATATTTGGTATAGAGAAATGGTATAGGGAGAGGAAAGTTTTCGCATATTTTTCACTTTCTGGTCACTTCCGGTTTCACCGGAAATGGCTCCCGTTTCGAATTTTTAAATAGAACACCCTGTATATTTTTGCATATTTGGATTTCTGAGACAATTTTGGATCAGCATGTGACATTTTAAAAACTTCTCCATGGCACACTTGACAAAAGTAAATAAATTATTATCTAGTATTTTGCTTAGAAATATTTAACTTATGAGCTTATTTTTAATCCAATCGCAAATAAATTAGTATCGTTAGATTGGCCAAAAAATTCTCTTTTCGGAAAGTGCTTGTCAAAAAAGGGTCGCCATTTGAACAAAAATAGTTAGACAAGAAAACGTGCTTTTGCCAACTTGTCTTATTCCTATCTATCATACTAATCACTCAAACTTTGCGATTGTAATTTTCTGACATCACCTGAGGTCTTTAGATTAGTTTGCGTCTGATCATGGCCACCTAGATGCCATATTAAAACTGGCTCTAAAAAAATCAAGTAGGCTTAAAAACTTTTTAAAATGTCACATTCTGATCCAAAATTGTCTCTGAAATCCAAATATGCAAAAATATACAGGGTGTTCCATTTAAAAATTCGAAATCGGAGCCATTTCCGGTGAAACCGGAAGTGACCAAAAAGTTAAAAATACGCGAAAATTCTCCTCTCCCTATACCATTTACCTGTACCAAATCTCATTTTAATACACCTAATACTCTAGAAGATATGACTTGTCTAATAAATTCGTTGACACCCGGTATGTTTGCCAAGTCTTAACCCACTGCAAATACTCTTTCAAATTATTTTCAGTACGCGGTACGTTGACGGATAGAGCACATGCATATGGGTTACGGTCTTTCAGCATTCGACTGTTTAAGCAATCAAATAAATAGTTAATTTTCTGTACGAATTCTGCAGTATCCAGAGCGCTGGTGCTTTTTAACTCGCCCGTTCCAACAGCAGTTCTTATCGTAGCACTCATGGTGTTGGAAAACACTTGCGTTGCAAATTTAACCCTCATTCGCTGGAAAGTATTGGGGTAGATGTGGGCATCCGTGATTTTTACAGCTGCTCGAACAGTACAAGAAGATTTATCTATTTTGTATGCCTCTTCGATATCTTTCCAAGAAACTTTCTTGCCCTCCACGTAAAAATCCTTTGATAGAAGATTATTCCGTACGCTTTTTATCAAGTGCGGTACGTCATATATTGCAAAAATTTTTGCGTCGCAGACAAAAAAATACGGCTGTTCTGCAGTAACTCCTAGATTTAAAAATGCAGCTCTATTTGTAGCAGCTTGGTCACTAGTAACAACACGCACTTTAAGTCCTATTCTTTGTAACTCTTCGATGTTTTTAATAATGAGGGAAGATAGCTCTCCATGTTTAATGGTACCTGAAGAAACATAAAAGCTGACAGGAATTTTGAAAAAATCGACCAGTTTCAGTTTTTCGATTATAACAAGTAGGCTATGCGTTTTTTTTTTTTTCGGAAAAACAGAAGCGTCAATAAATTGGCCTCTTAAATGTGCACCTTTTTCCCCATTTGACCAAAGTTGTATCTCTTACCGTTTCCGAGATGCCAATGGTGGCACCTCGAAGATGACCCCACTCTGTATTAAATCTTGTGTATATTTTGAGCGCAAAATCAAATTGCCAATTTCGCTCTTATACAAATAGCTGTTTAAATCATAACTCTGTAACTTCCTTGCAATCTGGCAACGCTGAGACGCGTTCTTGGGAAAAATGCGACAGGAATCTGTAAATGCGTTTCCGACCGTAGCCCTGAACAAGTTCATTAGTACTGGCGGCGGCTGCTTGAGGGCCAGGCAAGAACTGAGGAGCTTTTAAATAATACGCTAATAACCCATAGGCTGTCCTTATTCCCCTATCTATATTCTTTGGTTTTACTGACAACACAAAGAGTAAAAAAGGTTAGTAACCGATTGCATCGATAATTCAGCATTCAACTAAAAACTCAGTTCAGGTATTACGAAATATTGCGTCATTCTTTGACACGCAATCGTACGCCTACAGAGAAGCGTCTATGCTGAGCCCAGCATTCTTCCAAGTGCGTAAAACCACATAAATCATTAAGTGGTTACAAACGCGGTCTTAAAAAAACAGAGCCGGCCTCAGTAGAATTGTGAGTGAGTTTAAAGTATTGGTGCCCAGTTTCTTAGCGTCAACCGTTAATAGTTGACCCTTGCATTTAAGACGTGTGTAAAAGTGAGTAGAAGCATCCCTAAGATCGTAGACATTTAAAAAGGAATAATCCATTGTTGATAACGTATAACCTTTATATATTATTCTTTTTATGTACTGCCACTGTGTATTCTTTTTATGTTTTTATGTGAATGTACATCCTGTTCTAGATTATATGTGGGTTCATGTAAACTTTTCGGTTTTTATTCCTGGCAAGATTTGCATGTATAATTACAGCATCCTAGGTAACAACGAGCAGACCGGCAAGAGCAATATTGACCTTTCTCTTAGCTGCATTGAGGTAAGAGCGGGTCTTGTGCTACTACGACTGGGTTGACTGGCATACAAAGGGCAATATAAATTCATAGTACAGTAGAGTATAAGAGCACGGGAAAAATCCACATTACAATAAACACGTCTACTCGATTCAAGAGTTTATTAGGAACTAACATTAATACCTAAGTTGATGCTCACTTACATGTAACATCCCTAAAAAACGGATTTAATAACATTACTCTCAGATTGCAAACTCGAACTTGTCTCGCCACTTATTTATTTTTCGCACTAAATACTTTCCTTGTCCTTCATTCCATTCGCTTCCACACTATCTGACACCCTACTCGTAAATAATCATGAGATTACATCGTCACATTTGAGGGCCAGCTAGCTAAACATTGAAGACTGGACTGCATCCTTCACAAAATTACTAAAATACAAATAAATACTGAAGGCACCAACGAGTCTTTTTACAACAAATGTTTAAGTGATTCTGAAGGAATTCTATCCAATCCGCTAGCAATTGGCATAGCCCCAAAGATGTCTCAATGTAGAAATTGAAAGTAACATGCATGGAAGGCTGATGGGCACTACTCGAGCAGATATCAGCACTGCACACTAAAAGTCACAAACACAATTAGGTATTGGCAAACTTGCACTTGCACCCGCAGCTCCCAGGAAAGATCTCACTTCTACCAGGAAAGTAACATATCTCTAGGCACAACCAGCTGCATATCACACAGAAAGCATTAAATTAGGAAAACTGACCATATCTTTTTGATCCGATACTAACGTCCCATTTTGGGCCGAAAAATGCTGAATGTCAGCCAAATTCGCTACAACGCTCCGCCGAAATGGCGTAGAAGGAAAAGCTTCCAAAACGTCGCTACTTAGCCGAAATATGCCTACCAGCGTGGGCTAATATCCCATCTTCAAGTCAAACATGAGGCGATAAGGTCAAAACGTAATTTTGAATTTTTATAAGTTCTTGTTTTAGTTTATGTAGGTAAAAATAATTGTCCTTTATTAAAATACTTAACGTTTTTATAGCAGTTTGATTTTGAAATTCTAAAGATTGCCGTTTATCATTAATACTTTGAAACATTCTATGTGCATTTTTTAGTTTGTAGAAAATTTGGGATTAAAAAGTATTTTTTACAAGTTTTAAGAAAAAATATTTGTTCGCTTACCTTTACAATACGATTATTGATTTTACTTAAAATACGAAAAAGTTCCTCCTGGTGGGCTTTAAGAAGAAACAAATTAAAATTCGAATCAATAAAATTCAAAATTGCAATAAAAATAATCATTCAATAAATTGATTAGGCAAAGAATTTAATACGTACATCTAACATTTCTAATAAAAAAAATACATTTCCATTCATTATATCCCAAAGCCGTCTGAAAAAATTAAAAAAGAACTAAATAAATACAACCTTATAACAGTTTTTAACAACCATAATACGAGGGAAAGTCAGTAATTAGGTCACAAACTGATGAAAGATATTTGAATATAACCGTGAGCTATTTTCAAATCTGTCATTAGGTGGCAGCACAATCGAACTTAATAATAGTCAAGTAACAGTTAGCGTGTTCCAACAACATGCGTGTGCAGGCGGACGATATTTAACATATACGGGACAAAGATTCACCTAGGCCGCTGCCCACGCCGCAACAAGATAATGCTGGCTAAGCATCAGTGGAGCGAGAGGGGGTTCTTCACGAGATTAACTAAGGGTAATGGCCAGAGGGGCGGTAAACATCGATAAAATTAAAAAGGGCGCCACCCGGTTTGATTGACATACGAAGACCCAGAGAAAACCGGGAAATCAACTGGATCGACAAATACTCAAATAACTATTTCGGGAGCCACGGTGCAGCGCCAGACTCAAACACCTACCTGGAATGCTTATCCGCCGCGTCCGGGCGCCACCTCACAGTTGTCGGAGCACAGTGACACAGTTACCCTGTAACAGACATGCGCAAGACGCAACAGAGAAAAGAATAAGACGGTAAGGTTAATAAATTTATTGGATCACTACCAGTAACCTACCAAACATCATACAAACCACAAGTATGACAACTCGTAATTATGGCTTAATCGGTACGCCCAGGTGGGGAAGCACTTTATTTTAAAGGTGGCGGCGCACAGTTGAGCCGAACTCCAGATCCAGGCCGGAAATAAAGAGTAAACGTAGGCTTAAGCCCAACTGCGTGACGCCGTGACGCGCGAGAGCAAATCCTGAATTTGAGCCCGGGTCACCCGAACGTCCTATATTACAACACACAAAGCCGCCTGCGGTACCAACTGTCAATACACAATGGTAGATTTGGACAGTGAATGCGACATAATCAAAGCTAGCTGGCAGCGCAAAGGTTACTACACAACAGTGGATTTTTAGCCAGAGTGTACGTTGCACTGCACTACTTTACAAGCAAATTTTAGTAATGAATGCGATATAATTGAAACTGGCTGGCAGCACAAATGTTATTACAGATCGTTACCTTGTTAGCTCGGCCGATAGCGGGCGAGGAAGCATTCAAAACAGTCGTCGGACAGGCACCTTGCACCTAATAGGGCTATAGCGAGATTGGAAATGGCTACTTGTCTTAATGGATCCCCTTTTCAGAACAAATTTAGCGTTGAGCTCCCTAGGCCATTCAAACAGCTGTCAGCGTAACCGCTGTATGGGCGAATACAGATAACGAAATCCCGTCTAATTGACAACGGCGGACGAATCGGCTTCACAAGCCTACATAAGCACTGCACCCCCGCAACGGCACGTAGGAAAATAATGGACTGCCACAACACAATCTAACTAAACGACGTCTCCGTTGTAACTGCCTCGAGACAAGCACAGTTTAAATAAACCCCGAAAACACTTTACTGTAACAGCACAAACGGGAAAAGCCGGCGCCTCGCGCCAAGCGCGAGACGCCGCCCAACTCATATTCTCCACGCAAGACGCTTGTAACTGCCAGAAAAGCTGCAGCTGCGAGAAACTAAGCTAGGGCTGTACAAAATGTATGAATTCGAAAACGGCGGAGCCAAGAGCATACAAAGTTTAAGAAAGGCTATACTTGATGCTAAATTTGCAGTTTTATGCGAAGTACTATTGCTAAGAAGGACCCACCATACAAGCGGACTCGACAATTGTGTACTACATTGCTTTAGGGGTTTATATATTAAATTAACTGACTGGGAAATAACAAAACGGCCTGACAGTTCTGGGCAAAGGACTTCCTGCAAATGATATCCATAAGGAAATGTTTCCTAGCCCCCAGTGACTACCATCTGTTTGGTCCACTAAAACACAACGTGGCGGCAAACGTTTCGCAGGTGATAATAATGTTGAACGTGAGGAGCGCATGTGGCTGATACATCAGCCCAAAGACTTCTATGCAGCAGGTATTGGGGCATTGATAAAGCGATGGGATAAACGTATTAATGTAGGTGGAGACTTTGTTAAAAAATAAAACTTGTTTTCGGCTAAGTATTTTTTTAACAGCCTTTTGTGACCTAATTACTGACTTTCCCTCGTACTACTAGGTAAAAAGTGTTTTTTACAAATTTAAAAGATAAGACCGATATTAATTAGCACAAACACACAATTAAAATAAATACTATATCACCTTCTAATAAAGAAAATCAGCATTAACTGATCACGCCAATGAATCTCTATATAAATTTAATTTCAATACACCCAGAATCTTACATAGAGAGAATAACTTAAAAAACGTCTATGCCTGGAGATGATTGAAATACAAAAAAGCCTTTTTCTCCAACCACACGAATAAGACTCCATATTGTCGAATAGTTTTGTATAAAAAGTAAGTCATTTCGGGATGTTCACCAATTACCTTGACAACTGTACACTTTTCGATTCATATTTGCACTAGTACAAAAATGGACGCAAGATAGGGTTTTGCATGGTAAATTTTAATTAAAACACAAACGCTTCGCCAAGATTCGGCAATCGCCGTCGTTGTTGTTTAATTTTCCCGTATAGTGATTGTTTATTTGCGCCATGGCAGTTTTAAAATATAACCTACAATGTTTGATTCTAAATAATAAGTCATATTACCGAATTTGTGAGTAGTTGGAGAAAAAATAGTATGTTTCATTCGCACAAACACATTTAACTTAATACTGCCCTGCCTACGTCACAACAAGTCGAAATTTCCTGCAGTTTTGCGAATTGTTTATAATAAAAATATGTGAATGGCCTTGCTTACCCTTTTATCAATTCAATTTGCATTCCTGCTTTCAGAATTGCTATTGCATTCTGTATTAATTGCCTTTTAAAAATGGATTATCTTGAATAATCCCGTTTAATTCTTCAATATTAATATTAAATTTTAAGAAATGTCGTTAACTACATTCCAAATGTATACCACCAAGGCGGTCTATATTATTATTATTATTATTGCAAAGGTTAGTGCTGAGGAGTAAACACCTATTAAGCACCAAATACAGATACAAATGCGCCCATACAGTAAATAACATATAGTTATATATAGTTACATATGTTTACATATAATGCGGTAAATGTAGTAATCCCAAAACTAAAGATAATAAGAGAAAAGAAAATACAATCATTCCACAAGAAAATCAATTTTCGGTAGAAAAAACAAACAGGTAAATGCAAGTAAGATAGGTACAAGCACACTGATTTTATTAACTAACTGAAAATTCGGTCCAAACGTTTTTTAAATGCACTGACAGAGCTTGCACAAACAACACTTTCAGGTAGAGCATTCCAGTGTTCAATCGATCTGTTTGTGATGAAGTGAAGCCGGTGAGACGTTTTGAACTGCTCCTTGTATAGTTTAAAACGATGACCACGCAGACGACTATCATCGTTGAGCTGGACCATGGGTGAAGTATATGGAAAAAGGTTATGTGTAAAACGAAAAATTTGAATTAAATCCCCTCTGATTCTTCGTTTTTCTAAACTAGGATTCTTTAGTTTTGCCAGTCGTTCTTCGTACTATAAGTTCCGAAGACTAGGAGGCCAGCGAGTGGCTGCTCTTTGCACTTTTTCTAACAGCTGTATATCTTTAACTAGCCAAGGAGACCATACAGGTGATGCAAACTCCAATATAGGACGTACGTAGGTGGTATATAATTTAGCAGCTAACTGCGGAGATAGATTCGGAAATGTTTTCTGCAGAAGATAGAGTTTAGATCCAGCTTTTTTAACTATACCGGTGAATTGATCAGACCAAGTTAAAGTGGATGTTGCAGTAACTCCCAGATCCAGTTGGATATCAGTATCGTCAACCTTAGCGTTTTCTACGAAGTAAGGAAGACGAGGATTCTTTTTACCTACGTGTAGCACCGAACATTTGTCAGTGTTTAAAGGCAGTAACCAGTCAGAGCTCCATTCATTGACAATGTTTAAATCACGTTGAAGATCTATGTGTGATGCAGTATTTTCAAAGATTTTTGTATCGTCGGCGTATATAGCTGTTTCGCTTTGAAGTAAGCTAGGAAGATCTGCTACATAAATAAGAAATAAAATTGGTTCTAAGACAGATCCTTGTGGTACTCCGCTGGTTGTTCGTAAAGAGTTAGATAAACCACTTCCAATTCTAACACGAAATGTTCTGTTTGTAAGAAACTCGGCTATCCATTTCAACAACTTTCCTCGTAGCCCAATATGTTCGATTTTTTGTATCAGTCTATTGTGGGGGACTTTGTCGAAAGCTTTGCTGTAATCGAAGTATATCACATCCACTGCTTCATCCCTATCCAACCAGGTCGTCCACTGATTGACTGAATTTAAGAGGTTAGAGATCACGGATCGTCCTGGTACAAAGCCATGTCGAGAACTCGGAATAATATTGTGAAGAAGTGGAATTCGATGACGTTATTTACAACAATGCGTTCCATCATTTTGCATAAAATACATTCCAAACTAACTGGACGGTAGTTATTAGGATTAAATTTATCTCCCTTTTTAAATGATTTTTGAAAGATAAGACGCAGTGGATACGATAACGCTGCAGCACATTGTTTGAGCACTTTCGCAGTGACGCCATCAGGTCCAGGCGAGGTGTCGCTGGGTAGATTTTCCAAATGTTTGTGAATTTCATCTTGGTTAAACATAATTTCCGATAACGAGTTTGGGTTCCTATTTCCAACACACATTGGTAGTGGACCGTCTGGTGTCTGCAGTGTACACCGTGCTAAAGAAATGAGCGAAAATATTAGCTACTTCATTATTACTGCAAATATTAACACTTGCGTTCCGAATTGTAGGAATAGACACTTTAGATGCGGTGTGTTGTCTAACTTACGAGTATAACGCTTTCGGTCTATCTACGAGTTTGTGTTCATAAGTGGCTTTAGAGTTTTTCAGCTATAGGGATAGTTTATTTGAGACTTTTCGATGGTTTTGGTAGTCGATTGCAGATCCGCTATTTTAAAATTTTCTCCACAATCTTCTCCTAAGGCGCGCATTAGAAATGTGTAGATTAGTTAACCAAGGTTTTATTGAGTTTTTATGTTGTTTTACACTATTAGAATGCGCATTAACTGTCTGAGTAATTATATCTAGGAAATGATTCCACATAGTCTGTATGTCGTTATCGGCAAGTCTGTTCCAATTTTGTTGTTCTAACTCAATTGAAACTGCTCCGTAGTCAACTACAATGAATGTTTTTTTCTGGCGCTGGCTGTTTGTAATTAATTACTTGAATGTCTGTAGTAATAACCACATGATCAGATATACCTATTGGGTTATCATAACATACACCAGAAAGTAGGTTCACGTCATTAGTAAGTAGAAGGTCCAACGTAGATGGTTTTTGTCCAGATCTGAATCGGGTGGGTTGCTCTACGAGTTGAATGAGAGTAGTATTCTGAAGCATATCGACAAAAGGAAATTCAGCACTGGTTGGTGAAAATTCATTCTTAACTAAAGGCCACTTTATATTAGGTAGGTTAAAATCGCCAATAATAATAACATTTTGTAGTTCACTCGATTTCTGATATATTACATCGAAAACATGTTTGGTTGAGTCTCTACTGGAATCTGGAGGCCGATAGATGCATCCTAAGTGAATAATCAAATTCTTAGTGCAAAGGCGGAGCCAAAGAGATTCGATAAACTCTGTCGTAATGTTAAGTTTTGTAATGACAAACTGAGAAGAAACATTTTCATGTATGTAAATACAAACGTCTCCTCCTCTTTCCAGGCCATGACACTGGGCCTATAAAGTGACCTTTGGAATGGCCAACCACAATCTGGCAACATGGCTTCACCAACCTTTAGCAAAAAATTACTAGTTTTGGTCACTAAATAAACAATCTGTCAGTGCACTATCCCTGTCACTGTGATTGATGCATTCCAGTAAAAAAAACATAAAATCATTACTATTTACATCACAGTGCGTCACTTCACAGTAATGGGTAGGTACCTAATTCTCCATTGCAAGTAAATCGTTACTAATTTTGACTTCATCTAAAACAGTAATTTCTTCAAATTAACTTGCCTGGGAGCTAGTGATACTACAGTCGGAACAATAGCATCATCTTATTACCTTTTATATCTGCGCTTTTCACACACAACATAAGCCTTTCCAATCTGCCATTTCTCTAAATGCAAAATGTCTTTCTATTTTTGTGCCACCGTTCCATTAGATGGAAACTTGAACACACTAACATATGGAGTAACTGATGAAGCTTAAGTTGACTTGCAGTCTGGTACATAAAACTTCAAAGGCATTTTTATGACCTGTCTTGTCAAAATAGTTTTAAATGCCAAATATATTTCAAATAAACAAAACTTAATTAACACTTTTCAATTTTAAAATTAAAGTGTGTTTACGACAAAATGATTTTTATTTGTATTTAAAATCAAAAATCATGCTTAATTAATAACTTTATGGCTAAATATTCTCCTAAACTTATCATACATATTTATGACAACAAAAGTGATCGCTATCATTTAAAAAACAAAGATCAAAGAAAAACGAAAAAAAAAACACTTTTAAACACGCCAGTATTCTTATTGCTGGACAAAGTGTGAAGTTTACTTCAGTATTTTACGCGCGATCATTAATTTTAATATAGAACTCTTTTTCTGTAATTGTAATGTAGTGAATATACGTGATTTTTTAAATCTGGATATATGAGTAGATATATAGTTATTTTCGTCTGCCATCTTTGGTCTTCTGCGATCTTTTTTCGCATGCGATCATTTTGACTTCGATATTTTGTTGCGCGACCTTTTGGCTGCGATATTTTGACGTATATTCGTATTTTTCAATTGGCAGATACAAATATTTAGATTTTACTAACAATATATTCTTATACTTAGAGTTGTTTATAAAACTGATCAAAATGTTAAAAGCAAGAGCTACGCTTTTTGATAAGTTTAAAAATAGAAAAAGAGTCATCCTTATATAATCTAAACATCGTACTTCTGTATTACAACATAAACTGTTTAGTTCCAAATGTTTTTTTAAAGATTTTTTTAGAAAATTCTGTTCGTCGGTGCTTTCTATAGAGAGAAATCCCAATAATTCAAAATAGATACATTTCTAATATAATTTGTAGCAATAAATCATATTATTATTTTTTTTATTAATACATGTTTATCTTATTTCAATGGTTTGGTTTATAGTCGCTTTAAATTCACAGTTTGGCAATAGCCGAAATGCCAGTGTGACTTTGGAATTAAAATATAATATTATATTAAACAATTTCCACAGATATTGTTCTATATTCTAAGAACTGATTCTTACTAACTGTTCCAGCGACGGAATTGTTTAAACAATTTTTTTTATTTGCAGTTTCTACATCTTTTGGTTTGGAAGTAGCATATCTAAAACCAATACTTCTGCTTTCTTTTCAGAATCATCTCCAGAAGAAAATATAAATAATAATAAATAATTAAAAATTTTTTAGGAAGCAAATCGAAACAAGAAATCTGTTGAGATTACATTCCTAAAAATTTTAGAAGATTTTTCAGCTAATTTTTGATTTTAAAAAGTTCATTAGTAATTAATGAACTTTTTAAAATCATTAGTAATTAATGAACTTTTTAAAATCAAAAATTAGCTGAAAAATCTTCTAAAATTTTTAGGAATGTAATCTCAAAAGATTTCTTGTTTCGATTTGCTTCCTAAAAAATTTTTAACTCCCAAATATCACAGCTGTACAAACATTTAATAAATAATAAATAATGTGGGCAGGAGCACGGTAGACCATTTCAGTCTTTTTTTACTATTTTTCTTCCACATTGTTTCGTCAAAATGTTGTTCAATAATCTAGCTGAATAGTTGGGTAATCAATCTGCCAGTTGGACGTTTTTTATACACATTTCCCTTTTACTTTCGTTCCTTGGGAATCTTACCATGAAAAAGCCTTGTTTCGATCTATTAGTAGGCCTATACCCATAAGCTGAACAACCCACCATGTCTAAATTAATATCGATATTAACGTGCTATCTATTAACTAATATTTAATGAAGTCTAATATCAACCCATTATTACCGAAACCCTTCAGAGTGATCTTTTGTATAGGTACTACTAAAAATCAACAAAAACTATAAACAAAGCTGACAGTGACGTTGGAACGAAAATTGTGACGAACAATCAAAATTGATTCAGACTGTGTGTAGCGACCACAAAGCAACCACTAATAGAGGAGTTTCTTAAATGCACCTGTCAAATAATTGTTAGGGACTGGCCCACCCGTCGGAGGGCGCTAGTGTCGCCACTCGACAAGGTTGTGAACCAAACTATAATTAATTATGGGTCGGTATGTGATTGGTGTGTTGCTTCAAATTGTGCCGATTTAGTGTAGGAGACACAAGTTTCCCAACGGCATAGAAAAACCTAATAGAAGCGTTTTCTGAATGCATCTGTCAAATCAAATAATTTTTAGAGATTGGCCCATCCGTCAGGAGGCGCTGGTGTCACCTGTCCGCCTTTTGAAAAGTGCGTTAATAGTAAACTCATACGTCAAACTGACACCGACAAATCATTTAAAATGCGTGAAAAGCATTTTTAACCAAAGCAAATTGTTGCAATTGAGCACTATTGTAAGATTGACAATACCTATTAAAAAATATTGCTATTTGAATTACTTAAATATATTTGTTATTCACAAATATTTTGTTTGAATTTTCCATAATTATTGTAAACTTCAGAACCTATAAAGATTTTGCATATTCCGAATTATGCGGTTCAAAACTTTAAAATCGAGATTCTGATGAAGGCAAATTATGTATATGCAAAATTTGTATTGGTGTTGACGGTATATCCTTGATTAATCCAAATATCGTAGTAATGGCATATTTAAATTTTGCCGCCTTGCTTGAATAGTTTCTGGCCCACCCGTTGTAGGGCGCTGAAACTTTTATTCAAGCTTACTGTTTGAGAAATCGCTCTATTAGTGGTTGCTTTGTGGTAGCGACTCTAGTTTGATTAGCATATTTAAAACAGTAACTTCTTCATGCCGCACCGTGTATATGTTTGACTCCAACCTGTAATTGCAATGATACATCCATTTATACTAGTAGAAATACATAATTATTAATGTAGTAATTAAATACATTCCCTGATTTTAGATTATCGTCAAACAACGTGTTTAGATTCTAATTTGAAAGAGGATTATTAGAATTTAAAACTGTCGCGCTGTGCTGCCATCTGCTAGAAAATCTGTGGCAACGATGACTAGCGGCCTGTTTTATCGATGTGGCCGCAGTAGAAAAATTAAAAACAGTTCACAAACGTCAAATTGTGACTTTTAGCAGTTTTGTAGTTCTGTTTGAAACGGTGTTCAAGTTTTCGCGTTTTTCGACGAGCTCAATTTGTACCCTTTCCGAATTTTGTAATACCGCGTACGCGCACGCAGGCTGTGACTAAGTGAACAAATGGCAACAAACATGGAAGAGGAGCAAGCCCTCCGAGAGTGCGAGGCTTACGTTCAAACGCACAATATTCAGCAAATCCTCAAGGATTGCATCGTTCAACTCTGTGTAAACCGTCCTGCCAATCCTATTTCGTTCCTGCGGGAATACTTTCAAAGATTAGAGAGGGTAAGTTCCAATTTCTAGGTTATGTGCTGGTCTAAATTTGAGCTGTCAAGACTTGCACTCTGCAGCTATTTCGGTTTTGAATTTTGAGGCTTCCAACACGTGCTTTTCATTTTCGTCTACTGGCAGTCACGCTGAAGAATTTTTGAGATTTATAACCAGTGTAAGACGTGTGGAAACCAATAAACCCTTAGTGTTTATTGTTGGCAGAGAAAACAACTAATTAAATGCAGAATTTGCATATAATACGGAAGTAGCAAAGGTAAATTAAGCTACTTTCATAATAGTCAAATCGTTTAAATTGCTAGCAATAATTGGGGCATTTGATTTATCTTATTACAGCCAAACACCACCCACCTTACAGAATAACCTACTTAATAACCAACTAAGAAATTAGGAGAAGTCCAAAATAAGCAACTACAATGTAATTGAAGTAAATAAGTTTGGAAGCTCAGCTAGCATTCCCTTTGCTTAATTATCTCCTAAGCACCTCGCTAAGCACAAAACTTGGAGAGGCAATTAGTAAATGGAGCCAAAACAGCAAGCAGTGGCAAATACTCTTAACGCTTGATAAAATTTATACTCCAAATCAAGCAATTACAGATGTTGTCTAATTAGTTTACTTCAGAGGAGGAAGTTGATCGAACGAACTAGGGCTGCTTCTGAGTGGCTGCTGACGGTGTTGCTTGAATTAGTTTCTGGCAGTTACCCTCCTGGCGTTTTTGCCTTGACTGTGTAATTTGCTACACTTAATTGTGTTGAGGTGATTATGGGCGAGAGCAATTTAAATGATGGCACTCAATTACCAGTGAGCGAAGCAGTTGGTTGATTTAACGAGATCTCATTGTGAGGCAATGTTAGGGTTTGTAGAAATATAAATGCTTGAAATTGCAATAATTCGTAGAACATAACTTGCTCAAGAACTAGTTAGTTGCCGGTGGGTGTAGTTAATAACACGGTTTTTAAAAAAATTTGTGGTTACGATCGCTATTTGTTTCAATTATGAGTTAATACATAAACTACTAAAGGAATTTTCCTTTCATATAGCAGGCTTATATGATTCACATAATATTGTTACTATTGTACTGGCTGCTTTTTGTATTCTACTCGGTGGCACTTGATAAAATATTTTTAAGTTTTGGCCGAATAATTTAAAATATTTTAATTTTCCTTTTGCAATTTTAAATATCCCGTACTACAATCCTTGAAGGATTTGTAACGGTAATAATAAATTTGAGAATTGAGGTTTTTTTGAAAAGGTACCACATTCTAAAATACTACAAATGTAGCTAGGCTGTAGATAAAGCAGCTGGACTGATTTGCATGACTTTGAATTTGGAAATATGATTGTTTGTAAAAAAAATAGTTTGCTTTCTGCATGAAAACAAAAACAGGTTTCTTATTCTGGGTGTTTTGAAACAATTTTTCAAAATTTTAACAATATTTGACATTTCCAACATAATTTTTGTGTGCTTAATAGTGTATTTCTTGAAGTGTGGAAGAACGCTAATGTCGTCCCCTAATCTTCAGTTTATTAGCATCTTTCTGTACTTACCAAATGTTTAAGAAAAATTACAACCAAACAACTTCTATTATAATGTGGTTTAGTATTAAATATTGCTAATTACAGTCATAACTGCACAACAGCACTTCTTAATATTATTGATCTAATGTCATAAAGTACTATTGGCTATAACCTATTTAAATTTTTTATTTTAATGATTCAATTCTTTTTTTTTTCTCAATATAAACTACTTAAAAAAAATCTGGTGTGATACACTCACACAACTTCCTTTTACAGTGATCTTATAATTAGTCAAAAATTTCATTTTTAATTTTTAACCATTTGTTAAAAATTTTCAAAAATTACAAATTCTACAAAAACGGTACAAAATCGAGTGTTAGTTGAAGAGACAAATTTTCTCTAGAATTTTAAGGTGAATTCAAAAATGTAATAATATACCGGGTGTTTTATTTAAAATAGGAGTTAATAAAAAAAATAGAAAAAAAAACAAAAGAAACCCACTTTAGAAGTATTCAACTGGAAAATCACCTATCTCACATCAATACACATTAAAAATGTAAGAAAAATGTAAAGTTTAAAAAAAATCGTTAGAGCCGTTTTTGAAAAAATCGAAAAAAACTGAAAAATCACAAGAGTAAACACCTACTTCCGGTTATGCGATTTTCTTCAAAAGTTTGCTGTCTCATCTACATAGTACACAAAACTTATATATGAAGTTTCAATGCCATACCTCTTTTCGTTTTTGAGATATTCTGTTCACAGACAGACACACAGACAGACAGACACACAGACAGACAGACAGACACACAGACCAATGAAAAAAAATATGTTTTTTGGGATCAGGGGACTCTAAAACGTGAAGATCTGTTGAAAACTCAATTTCGAATTTTTGGGGTGAATCCAATACTTCCTTTATAGTAGTAAAAGGAAGTAATGAATAGGGATATTGCTGTATTATGCAGTTCGGCCAATTATTTTTTTCTTGTGCTTGTTTTTTAACAGTTGATAGTTTTCAATGATTAGAGATGTTCTAAATTTATTGATTTTGTCAATTTTCATATGCATTTCCTATTTTTTTATACATACATTAAAATTAGCTTGATGCATAGTAAAGTAATGTCCCGATTTATTTTTGAGTAGTTTAGATTGAGAGTTTGACACTAACCACACGAAGTGGTCTTCTCTGGCGACGACCTGGATAGGTGGCTAGCCTAACCCTTCCAATTAAGAAAGAATACCTTCGCACAAAAGTCGCGACCAGCAAAGGTGTTGGTTGTAACCAATGTCCAGGTGTGAGGTTCGAACTCACTACCTGCTGACTAGAAACTAAAACGCTTAACCTAGTCACCTTTCATTTCTGTTAAATTAATTCATAAATATTGAACCAATCGTACTCTATCATATTAAAAGATCATAAATCATATATTATACCTACTATTCTCGCAACACTGATTATCATCGAATTTCTGATAAACACCACTTCCAATTTTGTATTATTTTAATATTTGCGAGATGTGGATTACCATTTCTATGTATTGCCACCACATGGATTTACTACCAACTAAAGTGAATTTGCCACGGAACTGAAACACTACTGAATAAAAACACCACCGATCTGCTTGCATTACATTACAAGTGATAGGTGTTAATTTCACTTGCTAATAACAATAAGCATAGCATTATCGACAGAGTAAGACATTTTATCTATGAATGCGTTGGTAGCTGTGCAGTCGTATCCATGACTGCCCTCCAGATATTCAAATTCGCTTACGGGATTATTGCTTTTTCCTCTTCGGCCATTCGTAGAAGTAGCAGTACGATAATGACGCCTTAAAACAAAATGCCTTAAGAATCAAAGTTGCTAGTGGAGCATAAACATTTTGAAGAAATTATTACTAGACAATGCCGGATTTGCTCTTTCTCATGGGTAGATTTCCATCAAATTTGCACCGCTGATGTACCTTGAGTGTACAAGCATGTGGCACAAATTTCGATTCAATCACGTCACTCCTTGTAACGATATTGATCAAAAATCGTCTTTTATAGGATCTTTTTGTGTTGGATTTCGTCCATGAATGCGTGGTTAAAATTTGTCGGTTGAATTAAAGGACAACTTGTATTTGTACAAAATTCTTCAAGTCGGTGGTAATCCACATCGGTGGTAGTTCACGTCGTTGGTAATTTAAGTTGGATCTAAATCTTGATGTTTTTTTTTTGAGAATCTGGTGATAATTTATGAACATTTTGGATGTTTTTTAAATTTATAGGAAATACGGTAAAGATTTCAACGAAATTTTTGACGTCTTTCCGGATCCCTGGAAATCTTATTTTTTAATTTCTGTGATGGGTTAGTAAGTGACTATAATTTTTTGCGCAGTGAATCGAGAATTCTGTAGTAAATTTTTAGAAATATGTAAGAATGTTTAGAAATATTCTGTAATTTTAGAAAAACTAGTAATTTTTGTAAATTTCTAGAAAGTTTTGTAATATTCCAAATAATCTATTGGCAGTTTTTATAGATTCGTAGGAAACATATTCCTAGAATATATTTTACAAATACAGTAATGTAGTTCGAACATTTTTGTAGGGCTTTGAAAACTTGGAAATCATTGATAAAATTCAAAAATCTATGGCAATCGCTCCATATCACTAGAAAATTGTAATCTTAGACACTTTTTAACGTGGAAATATCAGTATAGTGTGCTAGCTTTTTATCCTACCAAAGATGACCTCTTTCTAATTAAAATGGTTTTTTAATTTTCCAAATTGAACTCTGTAAAAGCTACAGCTTAGCTGGAACTCCGCCTCAAGCGTCGTCATCTCTCAGCCCCACATTCGATCATCGTTCGAAATTAATTCTGTGCCGTTAAACGCCGTCTCGGGCACGAACCGCCCTCAACGCTAACTTTCCAGAAAGTCGAACGGTGACTAATCAAGAAGCCCGATAAGGAACGAAATGAGTAAAAATATCTTAATGCTTCTAATAAGACTAGTACAGTCAAACGAAACGATTCGCAAGGACAAAAATATCGTAGTCTATAAGATTCGAACCTACCCTGATATCTAGTCCGACTAACCGCTCGGTCAGGAAGACTACGTAGCACACAGGCGTATTGTTGTGTTATGAAGAGGGGGGTGTGATGTAAGGAAATAAATTCGAAGCTTTATAAATTGTGAAGCAAAACGTTGGAAATGTAAAACCACAGATTGAAATCACGTTTCTAATATATTTTAACGTATTGCATAAAGCTATACAAAATTTATTTCAAGTTACTAGGATAATCCTGGTATCCAATAATAATCCTAAATTGATTTTATTGTTTCTACAGATCGATCATTCAATCTTTGAAAATCTTCTAACCAAAGTGCAGCACTCTACTTGTTTAAGTTGGATCGACTCAGGATACTACACAAATAATCTGGTTTATAAGTTGAACTGTAAATGCACCAACCCCTTGCGATTGGAAGTATGAAAAGTCAAAAAACTGATCGTCAGCGGGCTGTGGAATGAAAAGTTGCTTCTTTACAAGATTTAGAAAATTGTTTTAATGTCAATTTTAAGGTTGTGTTATTTTAACTGGAATTAAATAATAATTAAACATCATTTTTAAATTCGTCTTCTCATTCCTTCAAAAACATTTTATAATAATTGAAGTGATTTGATAATTGCTTAATATTTTTCTTCACGTCTAGGCTTTAATTCGTTTACATCAGTAAATGGAATCCTAAAATTGGTATTTTTCAAACAAGGTCTGAAAAAAAAGTCTAAAAGTCATATTACAAGAGGGCTAGGGTGTTACAGTGTTCCTATTAATTAGTGTTACGGACAAAAAGCGACTTATTTCGAGCTACTAAATTTATTTTGTGTAATTTTTTAATGGTCCGCGCCGTCGTTCTAATTTTTTTCGCTTTTGTCGCGATGAGCGCGTTTCCGTATCTTCACGAGTTGCTCGCATTTGATCCCTATGTCTGCCAACGCTTAGATGCTGTCCTTTTACAACCTGATTTTGGCCGTTGGGACTAAGTTGCACGTGGTCATTTGAGTCTGCCGAAACTGATTAATATTTCGGGGTATTTCTAGCTGTTTTTACTCGGCCATGATTTTTTCCGTGCCGAAGTGTCTTATTTTTATACGGCCATGATTTCCATACCAAGCTGTTTCGTTTTGTACCGAGATGTTTGAGCCGTTTTATTCCGTCATGTACTCGTGCCGTATCGTACAATTGCTGTCAGGGCTAGTTTACTGCTTTCGTAAGCTGTCGTTTGTTCCCTTCAAGAGGCGGCTTTGCTGAGTGTCCAGAGCTAGTAGTATTGCCTAGAAGCTAGGGCGCTGCTGCTGTCGCCAGGAGTTAGAAATATATATAGGGAGTTCTGTATTGCACGCAGCTATGTTTTTGTTGTGAATTGAATTGCTGGGTCGAAGGTTAGCGGTTTCGACTGAATTTCTACAGGGTTCTTCCAGTTTTACCTTTTCGTATTGTTTGATTTGTTTTCGGACATTGCATCTTGCGTTGTGGTTAGTGATGTTAAGTTTCATGAAACTTATAATTTTGAAAAGTTTCATGAAAAGTTTCATGAAAACCTTGAAACTTATGAAACTTGTGAAACTTTTAGAATTCCTGTACATTTAAGTAGCTTTCAGCATTTTAATTAAACAGAACATTAATTTTACTTAAAAGGGGTTAGAAATTATGAAATTACAAGACACAGTTTTTAAAAATAACATATACATATAAGTAAAATTAGTATTTACTATTTAAACCTATTTTTATTCATTATTTTCTAATTCAGTGTAACCATAGTCATCAGTTGTTACCTCGTCACTACTAACTTCTGCCATATTTAACGTATAGTCTTTCATTAATTCCTCATCTTGAGATAGAGAAGCATCCGACTCTTCCGAGTCTGTAAATCTAAGTTCTTCTTATTCATCATCATCAATTTCATGTATTTTAGGTTGCTTTGTTTTGACTTCATTAGCAATCTGTAATACTGACTTGAAACTTATAAGAAACTTTTGAAACTTATGAAACTTTTGGAAATTTTTGAAACGTGTGAAACTTATAAATTTGAAAAGTTTCAGAAAATTTGAAACTTTTCACTGAAACTTTTCATGAAACTTTTCAAGCTCACATCACTAGTTGTGGTTGATGCTCTCAATGAGTTGCCCCTTAGGCCTCATCGAATTTCAACTTGTAATGTTATTCACTTTTATATAGTTTGTTCATTTAACGTTATTATTCTCGTATTTATATATTTGACTGTTTATATCCATGTGCCATATTGTTGAATAGTATACATCTGACAATGATTGTTTGTGATTCTGACTGCAAACTGAGTTATGGTCTGGTTAAGATATTTATTGCATTTCAGATTATGGCGATTTTGGTTAAGCTTTGATTTTATGAGTTCTCATTTCCATCTGAGCACATTTGTTGTATTAAGACTCATTGGCGTCCCTTTCGTATTGATGAATGAATTTAGCCTTTTTATAAAGAACTGCAAGTCATCTACCCTGTTCAGCTAGCCGGCCCTCAAATGTCTCCATGCAGTCACGATGGTTTGATTTTGGCTTTCAATTTGATAGCAACATCTTGCCATCAAAATGTTCGCTTAACAATCAATTGCGTCTGCAGCTGCATGGGTTGTTGCAGACAACCATCCAACCATCGTCGTGACGTTCGTTTAAGAAAGGTTACAATAACTCGTTCCTGTACCTTCGAAAAATATTGGCCCAACTAACCTACGACGATTCACTCCAAGTCATTGTTATCAACAACCAACGACAAAGCTGGACCTTTTTGGGATTCCAGTCTACAAGTTGCTAAACGGAAGGAAATCGGTAAGGATGTAGATGAAAATCTTGCCTCGATATGCTGTGGCACATATCTTAACGTAAATCATCAACTTGCTGGCATAGATGACTAATTGGTGCCTTTGGAGCTTCGTCAATTCGCCTAATAGTTTCAATTAAAGCAGATACTCTCTTCTTTGGCCCACCAAACTCTTATCTCCTTCCAACAGTTTCAACACGCTGACGATCTCTTTTAACTCTTAATATCCATTACGTAAATTGAGATGCTGTCGAATGCAAAGCGTAATTTCTTTCTAATTTTTTTAAATATTCAAATACGTTGAGCGAAATTAGTCCAGGATCACGAGACAAAGTCTGGCTGAAAGCTATGCAAATGGAAATTATTACCACTGGGTACTTCTGATGGAACTTTTCCTAACTTTAAAGTAGGCTAATTAATTGTAAAATTGGCTTTCGAAGCGTTTTCACAGAGCGACCGCTTTTCTCCCGGGAGCTCAAAGCTCTTTCTGGCTTGTAGTTGTGTTAATTATTAATGGGCTCACCGAAGGGCACGCATATTAAATGTCAAGGGAAAACTTATACATTTAGCACGAAAGGTAGAACTGCGTAGCATAGAAGGTTGATCGTGCTTGCGTTTTTCACTCTCATATTTTTGATAGTGAGCAGGCGGACTGCATATTTACGTCGGCTAATCTACGAATTTATGATAAATGTGTTTGTGCTGTAATAAATTACAAATGTTTTTGAAGCTTGCCTCTTGGCTGTATTTTTAAACCGAGCGGAAAAGCGCCAAGGATTTGAAAAAATGATGTTAATCTTGCACATCCGCGATCAGTTGCATTTAAAACATACGGTTTTAGATCAAGGGTTGTTGGTGTTCAGTTATATAGGGCGGTGAAAGAATCTTAGATCAGGGAGATGATAGTGCAGATCAATATATTTAAAAGCTGATGAAATTGTGCTAAATTTTCCTCTGCGAAAAAAATTGAAAATTAGTCCATTAACACACTCAAATCGCAGACAAACTAGTAGGTAGTTCAAAACATCCTCCAACGCATGTAAAAATACTGCCTTGTTTTCGTAGCTGCTTAAAATACTTTGCCACAATTATTTCTCACTCAGTTTTTATTGCGTAAACAATTTCGGGCGTCTTTATATTTTAAAAATAAAAAAGGCAAATCAGAAAATCTTAAAAGGCCATGCCAGAACCCCTTTTAAACCAATCTATACTTTTTCGTAAGGTTCTGTTAAATTATCTGTCTTGATATGTAAGATTAACAAGCTGCATTCAGCATGGGAATATACACCAATGATCACACACGTGCGTTAAGAATAATGGTTGAAAATAATTTAGAGAAAAGTAAGGAAATACGACTAGCCTTCCTAGATATAAAAGTATCTTTCGATAGTATCAACAGAGAACGTGGAAAAAGGTTAGAACTAAAGAATCTATATGATGGGTATATCAGGTAAAGAGTGAAATCTCCACAAATTGTATTATACCAATAGAAGTAAAACAAGGAAATGGGTTCAGCCCACTGCTATTTATAATAGTAATGAATAAAATGGAGAACAGAGAGTATTGCAAGAAATGAACATTGAACATCTCAAGTCCTCGATTACAAGAAAGTTGGAGAATCGGTTACTCAAATGCCAGAGATGAGATGATCAAATCTTATATTTCGGTGGTCCACTAGGCTCTTTATAGGAAGAACAAGAGGAAGAGGAAGACCACCTCTTAAATGGAAAGGAAGAGGAAGACCACCTCTTAAATGGAAAAGCCATAAAAAATTTAACGGCTCCTGGTGCTTATATTATTTTGTCTTTTTTTACATCTAGGCCCGTGGTAACCTTAGCCAGAGTTCACTTGAGGACTGCATTCAAACAAAAAGATCAAAATGAAATCGTCTATTAACTACTAATTTTACATATAATGTCTTAAAATAATATAACTTAAATGGTCGTCCCACGCCTGTTGTCGCGACTAGGGCTGGGCGAAAATATCGATATATCGATAATATTATCGATATGTATCCATGCGATAGGTCGATACAGTAGTACTTACAGACATCGATATTTTATGCTGAATTACATTTGCTTTAGTAGTTACTCATAAATTCCGTAAGATTTGCTATGGGGCATTTTGAACTCGTTCTTTCTGCTGGGTTTATGTTATTGAATTATTTGTATTATTTTTACTTTCTCGCATACGGTAGTATAGAGAAAGTATTGTAATCGTCAAAAAATCGACTTCAAGATTTTGACCAATCTTGACGTTTTAGACCTCCTAGAGTCCGAAAAAACCATTTTTCGAATTATGTCTGTGTGTGTGTATGTGTGTGCGTGTGTGCGTGTGTGTGTGTGTGTGTGTGAACACGATAACTTAAAAACTAAATAAGCTAGACCCTTGAAATTATGTACATAGTCATTATTCAAAATTTGTAGATTCCTGTCAAATTTTGAGCGAAATCGGTTAACCGGAAGTGGCACTTTACCTAAACAGATAGCGGTACCTATTCAAGTAAAGTACCAGTTTGCTTCGAGATATTTAAACAAAATTTTGTATATACATTTCTTATGTAGAAAAACTACCAGATGTTACATTTCAGCATGATCGGTTAACCGGAAGTGGCATTTTACCTAAACAGGTAGCGGTATCCATTCAAGTAAAGTACCAGTTTGCTTCAAGGTATTTGTACGAAATTTTGCACATACATTTATTATTGAGAAAAACTCCCAGATATAAAATTTCAGTATGATAGGTTAACCTAAAGTGGCACTTTACCTAAACAGGTAGTGGTTACCTGAAAATGTAATTTTATCGCTGTATTGCAATAAACTTTTCAAATTTGCTAGAAAACAAGGCGAATGCGAGAAAGTCTAGGGGAGCACACTCCCGATTTTTAGGGTTTGTGTTCGGGTTATTAACGTAGTAACAGGTTGGGGCATTTTTGCTGAGTAGACTTTGGTGAGCATTAAATGTATTATAATACCAACTTCGAATTAATACGCACGTAGAACAGCTGTACCTGTGTGCAGTGCATGAAGAAAAATGGCCCAAAATGACATTTGTATTGCAAAATTGAACTACCATCTTAAATAAGTGATAAAATCGAATTTAACACGGTTATGTATCGATATATATCTACTACGTGTATATACATATGTACATGTATTGATAGTGATCGATATAGTACCCATATTTATCGATATTGTTCCAGAAATATCGATATTAATCGATAACAATCGATATTAATTGATAACTATCGATATTTATCGATAACTATCGATATTTATCTATAAATTAATATAATCGATACTTATCGATAAATATCGATAGTTATCGATAGCTATCGATATATATCGATATTTCGATATGTATCGATATTTCGATATATCGATATGTATCGATATTTCTTAGTTATCGATAATCGATATCAAAATTTCAATATCGCCCAGCCCTAGTCGCGACAACCCACACAAGCTCGAAGACCGTTGGAGCCCCCGCTATTGTCGATAGGTGGCGTGGTCGGCACCGAGGCCGCAGCCAATCTTGAAGCGGCTGCAAATAAAAAATGGTTGGCGTTTATTCTGTAACCAAGCAAAGATTAATTGTACTACTATAATCCGTTCACGATCTTTTTGGGACAGAGTTGGCTATGCTTTTTTCTTTTCATGTTGGACTAACTGATTCGGTGATGTAGCCATATTTATTATTTTAATATTCGTAAGAAAATAAATGATTTTTCAAGTGTGTAAGAATAATTCTAATTTCCGTCAAAGGAAAAGTCAAAATGTCCAAAATAATTTTGTTACAACAAAAAATTTCCAATAAACGATGCTACTTCCAATTTAAAAAGGACAGACCAGATTTAAAAGAGCACGAGCTGATGTGGAGACTAGAGAATATATTTTCTGTACGTTAAAAAATGAAATTTTGGAAAGGAAAAACAATCCAGAGTAATGTATAATAATTTACTACTTACCTACTTATTACTATTTTAGTGTCGAAGTGTTACATAGCAGATGTGAAAATCAACATGAAGTAAAATCAGCAAGTGAATCATTTGACAAAATATTGAAATTTTTCACGTTAATTTCTATCACACCAATATTGCTCAATTGCTCTACTAAATTTATTTGGCATCAGTTTGTGAATCTTCATCCTTCCACACCAGCAAGCAAGCAAGCATGCAGCAAGTATGTAAAATAAAGTGGCATATTCATATCATGTACACAATTCTTATCAAAAATTGCAATAAACATTAATATCGAATGCTTCTCTTATGCATTATTTCTCATTTTCGTTTCTGTCGTCAATTGTCAAATCATTTCAATTTTTTGTCCTTAATTTAAACAGAAATCCGGCAATAATGTACCTATTCAGAAAATATAACCTTAAACTGAAAACCTAACCTAACACAAAAAGAGTCAATTTGCATTAGGGAGTTTAGTTGCCACGGAGGTACTGCCAACAAAATTACTAGATGGCCATAGCCTCACCTGACCCAAAATGATCGTGAACGGCTTATAAATATAGAATGCCGATGAATTTACTGGCGTTTATCTTAATGCGGTTTCTCCAAAGACTCTTAGGCCAGTGAGTGCGAAATTTGTGCGGCACCGGGGGTTGTGCAGGTTGTGTTATAGATGAGTGCTATATAGCGTTCGCATGATCGGCGATGCAGTGGTGCCAGGTATTATTTACATGGTTTTCGGCAAAGTTTATTGTATTCGCATGACCGACGATACAGCGGCATCAGGGGATTTTGGGAAAGGTTTTAGCGTGCACTGACTAGTACTACAGCGTGTTTGGAGTGGATTTTCTTCTCGGACTGGGTTCTGGAAGAGGAGGAGGTTTCCGCTAGGTGAGACAAGATTCGCAAGTTACCAGGCTGGAGCTCGTTGCTTCTAGAAGAATCGAGCGCGGTTTCAAGTCTTCTCCGGCGGGCGCTTTGAAGCCTTCTTTGATGGAGCTTCCGGGGACTCAGCCTTTTTCAACTGGAGGATGTTCTTTGTTTTCTGGGGGCTTCCTCTGTCGACGAAGCTTGCTGGTTGAAGAACAGAGGGGGAAAACATGGCTGTACCGTGAACGCGAGCTGCATGGCGCCGGACATCCCCACCAGAATCATGCAACGCGCCAAGGACCAATGTCTAAGTAAATGTGGCAAGATGGTGATGCGCAAATTACAAATATTTAAAATTACAATTACAAAAAAACATAATGGGTAACAGGGATATCCAAGAGAAAGATCGGAACAAACGTCAATTATGGATGCTAAAGACCATGAATTGTGTGTGAGAACGTCCTAAAGAAGAACGAAGATAAATGAAGGAATGAAAGAGGTGAATAGCAAGCTAAATAGAATAAGGATTTGTATCAAATGTATGCAACCAGTACATTATACAAAGTTATTATACGCAAATGCCGTGGTACGGATTTCGTAAATACGTGGAAAGAAGAGCTAGTTAAGATGAATTAAAAAAATACAAGTAAAAGTAAAGTAATGAAGATTAGTAAGAAACAATAAAGGTGGAATACAAATATGTAGATGCAGTAATAAGTAATTACGGGAGGTTGACGCAAGAAATATTGTATAGGATGAACGGAGCCAACCAGATCTATACGATTAATAATGTTTTAGGAGGAAAAAGACAGGTCGGTATTAACATATTTCTCAGAAAACTTGATTGTGAATGATCAATTAAGATAAAAAATATATACCTGCTGAAGAAATGAAGAACTCAATAAGATCCATTGAAACAGATCGAGTTAATAGTAGCATGATTAGAGTATTAGAATGGATGCCGTTGTAAAGAAAATCGACGGTAAGTAATAGAAGTGGCATGGTCATGTGGTGCGTATGAGAGAAAACAATACCGAAAATCACGATGGAAATGAAGGTAGAGGGAAAGAAGAGTAGCTGAGGTAGGAAAAGAAAAAAGTGGAACGACTAGATGGAAGGCATTATCGATCGCATTATAAAGCAAAGAGGTGGACGGTAACATACGAGAGATCAGAGAGTTGGGGTAGGATAGAAAAGCACGGTCGAGAGATAAATGAAATTAAACACCAACCCAATTTTCTCATAGGGCATAAACGAGATAGAAAACGAAGAAGAAAATATGCAAAAAAATGCGCTGAAACTACATTGTGCATAATGCAGATATTGGCAGTTGCACCCCAATCATTGCTAACTAATGGGTGGTTATAGTAATTGCACAATAAATGTTATTTACCATTTAATCGATTTAATAGCAACAAATATTTTGCATTTTATAGAGATCTCTTTGAAACTCATCTTCGTATTCATAAAGTAGGATGATGAGATGATGACATAATAGAATAAGTCATTCATTTGAAATATTTTAGATACGACGTAACGTACCAACTCAGCAATGATGTTGAGCATAAACTGAACAAATTTAGAAATATATGGGGGAGAGCACCCGAAACTTGTAAAACAGGACACAAAAGGGCACACAAGTTATATTCGACAAACCACGAGCAGTACCAATGCTCACTTATGCAAGTGAAACATGGGCAATAAAAAAAGACAATAAAGCAGAATACAAGCCTAAGGAATGAAGTTACTCGGACGAGTGAAAAGTTGTACGAAACTAAATAGATTTAGAAATAATGATTACAAAATGAATTACAAATGTGCAGTCTAAATGAACGAATAGAAAAGAAGCTGGAAAGAACACGTGTATAGAATGAAGATGTACTACTATTATTGAAAGCTATAAAATACAAATGTATAGGTCGAAGAAGTACAGGAAGGCCAAGGAGACGATGAGTACCATAATAGACGCAATTAGCGTGACGTGACGCGAAGAGGAATAAGGAGAAGAAATCGTTGTAGTTGAGAATTCTATTATAAAAGAAATATGACTCACCACTAAAACAAATAAAGGTATAAAAGTTGGATCTGGGTGAAGTTCAGTCAACTGCTATTGACTGAAGTTGGATACCGTCTTCTTCTTTCTGTTATTGTAAGCTTACAGAATCTTTTTTTCTTTGTCGAAGATTTTCAGGAAGGCTTTCAAAGACTTTTTCATGTCACTTATGTGCATTACATCGGTAGGTACATCCTTAAAATAAATTGAATCATTGTTAAGCCATCACTTCAAACTCTGTCAGTAATGGAATTTGGCTGCCCCGTGGCTCAAACACCTATTTTTAATTTAATTCATTTTCGACAAAGTTTAAATATAAATGCCACATTCTGAGTAGCAGCTTACATTTGAATTGCGACGCGGCAAACCCGGAGCCGGCGGCCAAGAAGGGAACTTTTCAAAAATTGAAAACGGCCCGATTTAAAATCCTCTCCTTTCTGCCCAGCTAAGTGTTTATTTATTCATAAATCGGTTACCCCGAACTGTAAGTCGCAATTTTCCGTTTTGTCAAGTATGCATTTCCTCCGTTCAATGCTATCGCGCTGGAATTTTTGTACCTTGCAATTTGTGCAACTTTTGCACATCTCACGGGTTCGCTCATCTTCCTTCTGCTCCCTTACTAAAGATTGCTTGAAAAAACTTAATCTTGCTGGTTCATTTCTCAGATGTTTAAACACTCGCACCACAGGTGCATATCGATGCCTGTTGCAATTTTTATCTGAACATGAGATCACAGATTATTTCGCGTAATTGTTACATGCATATATTATACGCGTTTCCTTAATGCGAAGTGTTACAATATATTTGTCCCTGTCCCACGACATACTATTTGCTATCCTGATTACTTTTTTAAACCTTTTTTGCACTTCTGTTTACCTCGATTTTGCCATTCTCTCTTCTTTTTTTACACACTACCTATATTACTCTATTATCTCCCAGTGTCCAGTTTTATTTCTTCCATTGTGTCCCTAGTGGCAAATATTTTATTTTATCAATGTGTATCGTTAATCATATATTCTTGAGATATTAGAACCTGGTTCTTTCTTTTATATTTGTCCGTATTCCGCAGTACTTTCTTTTCTATACTTTCACAGCTGCTTCAAAATCAACTTAAAATAACGTCGACGACAACGGGGTATCCCAGTCTTAGCCCAATACGGCTTGGTTCTGTTCCCATCGTATATTTTTGTTAATATCTCCTACAATTTCTACACTGGAACATTATGATAAGCGTTGGATAGAGTTATCATTGTCAGGCGTATTCCTCTTCCTGCTTCCGTTTTTTTCTGCCTTATTTGGGATGCTAGCATTAGAGGTAGCTCAGTGGTGTAGCATCTGGTTTTAATCTGCGTCCAAATCCCAGTTACTTTAATTCACAAAAATCTTGTGCCGTTTTCACTGCGATTCCCTGGTATGGCTGTTGCAACCGTGTGGTCTTAGTTAATAAGCCTTCTTCAAGAGTGGGGATGTTTGCAACAAGGCTGACGATGACAATTTGAGATGGTGCTGTGCTCTTTAGCTTATTTTTGTTTGTATTGTTCTAGTGGATGTCTAGGTATTATATTTTTTCGAAGATATTTTAAACTGTAGTGCTACTTAGTTGATGCATACATATCTTCTTTAATCTAGTCTTTTTGTAAGGTCGCGTGAAGTTTTTTTTCTATTGTACTCTGTGCGATATTTATTGTGTGTAACTATTGTAATTATCAAAAAACTAATTACTATGTCTCAATTTCTTTCTTGAATGTATTTCAGGTACCACAAGCAAAGTGTGGAATTATACTAGAACTTAGCACAGATCGCTAATTCGTGAAAGAGACAGGGTTCCATAGATCAAAGAAACAAAAATCCAAAAGCTATTAAGAAATGCAAGTGAGGAAGCTAACTAATGAAGAGAAGCGGGAAGAATACTAACAAAAATTGAAAGCCAGACTAGTAGAGCTAGAAAGAAATAAATAAGATCGAAGAGAAGAACCGAGCCTGAAGGAAAAAAATTGAAACATTCAAACAAATAATCTTGAAAACAATTGAAGAAGTCTGTGGAAAGATGAAAATCGAAGGAAGTCAAAGAAAAAATATAAAGGAACAAATGGGACTGAAAGAAATTTCCGAACCCAAAATGAGAAGAATACGGGAAGACATACATACGAAGCAGAAACTGCAGTGTGTGAGGCAAACCGCAGGAGAAGAGTTTGGCAAGTATGTTTCGGGATAACCTGAAAATGTGTTGGGGAAGAAATACGGAATAGCAGTCAGTAGCATTAAAAGCGGTGAAAACAAATCAAATCGGAATGAAAATAGAAAGTTAGGACATGGAAGAGCCACTATGATAAAAAAATTAAAGGAGAAAGAAAATACGAAGAATTAAACACAGCAAATTAAAAAGAAGAGTCTTAATAGTAAATGAAGACGAAACTAATAGGAAATATGGAGGAACGAAATTATGCAACGTGACATGAAACACTATAATCATGCCAAAAGAGGGAGATAGAAATCTAGTAATCCCTATACACAAATTGGAAGTATTATGTCAGATAACTTAAGAACATTTTTTATTTATTTTTTGTTCGAAACAAAGATTCGAATAACAATTTCAGAGGAAATTATATTTATTATCTATATCTTCTATGACATGCTAAATATTCCGTTCTTTTCTCCTCAATTTTAATTCACCAGCAACTTAAAACAACTTATGACGCGGAAAAACTCGATCTCGATTCCACTTATGATTTCCTTGTTGTTAACGGTCTATTGTTCTTTCTAGACTGATTTCTATGACTATAGAAAACGTTCATCAGTGAAAATTTTAATTCTCATGCTTTTATTTCGTAGCTAGATAAGTAAGTCTAGTTTTTCTTTCCAATTTTTAAATGCAATTTAGCTTACTGAAAAACGTTCAGTTGTTTTACTGATACGCTTACTAAATAGACTTTGTAATCTACTATACAGCAGTTTTAGAAAGTGTGCACGTCGATCTGTTCTACCACAATACGTACCTGGATGACATGTTCATATACTACCCTGATTAAACTTTAAAGTACACTTTCTCTCATACGACGGGGTTGTATTCCTTGGATTATTATCTTTCATTCAAAAAATACCCATTACGCGAAATGGGAATTCGCAATTGCGTCCGGTTAGGTACGTCGATAAGCCCCATCCCCATATCGGGGTGGTTTATGACGTCATAGAAATCTTGCCGCCCTTGGCGTCGCCAGGCGACCTGCATTCGGGTGGCGTCGGTGATCCTATCAGTATCTGGTGACGAAGGTCGCGTCCGCTCCTGCTCAGGAAGCGCCTCGACGATGATGCTGACGTTGTCAGTGGTGAGTGTTTTTAGCACTGCATGAAGTAGGCCAATGCGGCACCCGAGCGCCGCTTCCTCGGAGGCGGCGATTAGCCCGACGACCTCTAATCAGCTGACAATTTGTTGTTATTTGATTTCCATTACGCGGATCCTCCGTATGCATGACATGCACTCGCGGAGGGATCCTGCGCGGCCGGGGCTCCCGCGTAAGGGAAATCGAGCAGAGAAATTTGACCTTAACCTAGACGAGGTGTCGTTCAGTAAACGGATTAGAAGCCAGATGAAAGTAATTAAGTATGTATAATTCAGGTAACGGTTCAGTAAATAGAGTTTGTGTTTTAGAAGTGCAAGTTGCATAAACTTTTTCTTCAGATTCTTTGCCTGCTTTTTGAGATTCATCATGGGGATGTTAGTTTATCTATGACGGTTAAATTGGGGTAAAGTTTTGGATTTAGTGCTGATCATAACTGTAAAAAAAGATGTGCATATTGAGTTTTTTAAATATCTGAAAACTACTGAAATTTGTGGCGATTTTTGCACCATATGAGCTGCGGAACTGCAGAACCGGCAATTTACCTTCATGCACATGTAAAAACCTGTACTTGGCGACAAATTACAAAAATTAGGTTGAGATTCTTTAACAGCCTAAACAATATGTAACCCACTTTACGCACGTGTTCTGTGAATCATTAAAGCTTACAGTTTAGACTCAGCTAGGTTCTGCG
>CALNHX010006511.1:0-87883 GCA_940337035.1 Agriotes lineatus | reverse complement strand
ATCATAACTCTATAATAAAGCAGAACAATTCCCAAGGTCAAACATGCATGCGCGTGGTCTATGTGTAGTTACGATTGTGGGCGTGGTCTTGATATTTTCTAAGAGCCAGTAATATGGAAGGAGAGAACCATTAATACTCTTGTTAGGGCCTACACACATTTTTTACATTACACAGGAATGTTTGTACTATGTACACATAAATATTAAATCTGCAAATAACCTAAATTCGGAGCTTTGTACAAAAATATGGTTATAAACTTTTTGCAAGTGGACTTTACTACCTCTAGGAAGAACGGTGGTTACAATAATGGCGTCCGTTCTACCAAAAAGAATAAAAGTAATAATTACTGTTGTGTGTTGCAGTGTAAAAATTATTGCACGGACAATGTTCCTATGCACGGTTTTCCGCGCAATAATAAAAATTTGTGCTAAACATGGGAAATACGTCTAAAAATAGGGAAACCCGTGTCGGCCCATATGAAAGTTTGCAGTAAGCATTTTGTGAAGGAAGATTTTATATTACCCGGTGAGTAGGTCTTGCCAGTTTGTATTTTCACTGGCTTGAAATAATCATAAATATGCTGCCTTAAAGATACATGTTAATTAAGCAAGTGCCACTTGATGTTAAACATCTTCAGCTTACTCCATTAATTTCATAATTTAGGAGTTTCAATATGATTGTTTACTTGTAGATTATGTCAACAAGCGCAGATGCCTGAAAAATTTGCCCCGTGGAAGTGTCGACAAACCGCCATAATTTAAAACGGTCCAAAGCAAACAGGCGCGTTTGAATAGGCTCCAAAAGAGGAAAACGGAGCAACTCACAAATCGTGTTACTACTGTTACCACAAAACACAGGCCCGTCAAGCACCGGACAACCTGAGATGGAAGCAGCTAATGCTCTGTTAGAGTTGCACAATATGCAGATTGGCAGTAATAAACTGCATGAAGACAAAGCGGAGCAAGTGAACACATTTGTAGATAGGTAAGTGGTTGAAGTTTGACATTGCCGATATTATAAATAATGAATATAGGGTAAAATGTTGTAGAGGTATAAATAATTTAGCCCTTTTTATCGTAATTGTTGATGTGGTGTCTAAACTATCACTGTCGTCAACAAAGTTCTGCATTAGAAAGCAAGTTTTATTAACTACAATAAAAATTAAATTGGGGCTTACATTTAGATTTTTGGCAATTCTTTTTAATGTATTCAGTTTCAATATGATTGTTTACTTGTAGATTATGTCGACAAGCGCAGATGCCTGAAAAAACTGCAATTCCTTCCCAAAATTTGCCCCTTTGAAGTGTCGACAAACCGCCATCATTTAAAACGGTCCAAAGCAAACAGGCGCATTTGAATAGGCTCTAAAAGAGGAAAACGGAGAAACTCACAAATCGTATTACTACTGTTATGGAGGAACCACAAAACACAGGCCCGTCAAGCACCGAACAACCCGAGATGGAAGCAGCTAATGCTCTGTTAGAGTTGCACAATACAGGGTTTTCCGATTGCTTTTCACCATGTATCAATTGTGTTTCACTATTTGTCAAATGTAATTCCCATTTGTCAATATTGACAAGTGTTGACAAGAGGGAAAAGCATTTGAGATAAAGGGAAACTCAACTGATACATGGTGAAAAGCAATTGGAAAACACTGTATGCAGATTGGCAGTAATAAACTGCATGAAGACAAAGCGGAGCAAGTGAACACATTTGTAGATAGGTAGTGGTTGAAGTTTGACATTGCCGATATTATAAATAATGAATATAGGGTAAAATGTTGTAGAGGTATAAATAATTTAGCCCTTTTTATCGTAATTGTTGATGTGGTGTCTAAACTATCACTGTCGTCAACAAAGTTCTGCATTAGAAAGCAAGTTTTATTAACTACAATAAAAATTAAATTGGGGCTTACATTTAGATTTTGGCAATTCTTTTTAATGTATTCAGTTTCAATATGATTGTTTACTTGTAGATTATGTCGACAAGCGCAGATGCCTGAAAAAAACTGCAATTCATTCCCAAAATTTGCCCCTTTGAAGTGTCGACAAACCGCCATCATTTAAAACGGTCCAAAGCAAACAGGCGCATTTGAATAGGCTCTAAAAGAGGAAAACGGAGCAACTCACAAATCGTATTACTACTGTTATGGAGGAACCACAAAACACAGGCCCGTCAAGCACCGAACAACCTGAGATGGAAGCAGCTAATGCTCTGTTAGAGTTGCACAATACAGGGTTTTCCGATTGCTTTTCACCATGTATCAATTGTGTTTCACTATTTGTCAAATGTAATTCCCATTTGTCAATATTGACAAGTGTTGACAAGAGGGAAAAGCATTTGAGATAAAGGGAAACTCAACTGATACATGGTGAAAAGCAATTGGAAAACACTGTATGCAGATTGGCAGTAATAAACTGCATGAAGACAAGGCGGAGCAAGTGAACACATTTGTAGATAGGTAAGTGGTTGAAGTTTGACATTGCTGATACTGTAAGTAATGAATATAGGGTAAAATGTTGTAGAGGTATAAATAATTTAGCCCTTTTTATCGTAATTGTTGATGTGGTGTCTAAACTATCACTGTCGTCAACAAAGTTCTGCATTAGAAAGCAAGTTTTATTAACTACAATAAAAATTAAATTGGGGCTTACATTTAGATTTTTGGCAATTCTTTCTAATGTATTCAGTTTCAATATGATTGTTTACTTGTAGATTATGTAGACAAGCGCAGATGCCTGAAAAAACTGCAATTCCTTCCCAAAATTTGCCCCTTTGAAGTGTCGACAAACCGCCATCATTTAAAACGGTCCAAAGCAAACAGGCGCATTTGAATAGGCTCTAAAAGAGGAAAACGGAGCAACTCACAAATCGTATTACTACTGTTATGGAGGAACCACAAAACACAGGCCCGTCAAGCACCGAACAACCCGAGATGGAAGCAGGTAATGCTCTGTTAGAGTTGCACAATACAGGGTTTTCCGATTGCTTTTCACCATGTATCAATTGTGTTTCACTATTTGTCAAATGTAATTCCCATTTGTCAATATTGACAAGTGTTGACAAGAGGGAAAAGCATTTGAGATAAAGGGAAACTCAACTGATACATGGTGAAAAGCAATTGGAAAACACTGTATGCAGATTGGCAGTAATAAACTGCATGAAGACAAAGCGGAGCAAGTGAACACATTTGTAGATAGGTAAGTGGTTGAAGTTTGACATTGCTGATATTATAAATAATGAATATAGGGTAAAATGTTGTAGAGGTATAAATAATTTAGCCCTTTTTATCGTAATTGTTGATGTGGTGTCTAAAGTATCACTGTCGTCAACAAAGTTCTGCATTAGAAAGCAGGTTTTATTAACTACAATAAAAATTAAATTGGGCTTACATTTAGATTTTTGGCAATTCTTTTTAATGTATTCAGTTTCAATATGATTGTTTACTTGTAGATTATGTCGACAAGCGCAGATGCCTGAAAAAAACTGCAATTCATTCCCAAAATTTGCCCCTTTGAAGTGTCGACAAACCGCCATCATTTAAAACGGTCCAAAGCAAACAGGCGCATTTGAATAGGCTCTAAAAGAGGAAAACGGAGCAACTCACAAATCGTGTTACTACTGTTACGGAGGAACCACAAAACACAGGCCCGTCAAGTACCGAACAACCCGAGATGGAAGCAGCTAATGCTCTGTTAGAGTTGCACAATACAGGGTTTTCCGATTGCTTTTCACCATGTATCAATTGTGTTTCACTATTTGTCAAATGTAATTCCCATTTGTCAATATTGACAAGTGTTGACAAGAGGGAAAAGCATTTGAGATAAAGGGAAACTCAACTGATACATGGTGAAAAGCAATTGGAAAACACTGTATGCAGATTGGCAGTAATAAACTGCATGAAGACAAAGCGGAGCAAGTGAACACATTTGTAGATAGGTAAGTGGTTGAAGTTTGACATTGCTGATATTATAAATAATGAATATAGGGTAAAATGTTGTAGAGGTATAAATAATTTAGCCCTTTTTATCGTAATTGTTGATGTGGTGTCTAAAGTATCACTGTCGTCAACAAAGTTCTGCATTAGAAAGCAGGTTTTATTAACTACAATAAAAATTAAATTGGGGCTTACATTTAGATTTTTGGCAATTCTTTTTAATGTATTCAGTTTCAATATGATTGTTTACTTGTAGATTATGTCGACAAGCGCAGATGCCTGAAAAAAACTGCAATTCATTCCCAAAATTTGCCCCTTTGAAGTGTCGACAAACCGCCATCATTTAAAACGGTCCAAAGCAAACAGGCGCATTTGAATAGGCTCTAAAAGAGGAAAACGGAGCAACTCACAAATCGTGTTACTACTGTTACGGAGGAACCACAAAACACAGGCCCGTCAAGTACCGAACAACCCGAGATGGAAGCAGCTAATGCTCTGTTAGAGTTGCACAATATGCAGATTGGCAGTAATAAACTGCATGAAGACAAAGCGGAGCAAGTGAACACATTTGTAGATAAGTGGTTGAAGTTTGACATTGCCGATATTATAAATATTGAATATAGGGTAAAATGTTGTACAGGCATAAATAATTTAGCCCTTTTTAACGTAATTGTTGATGTGGTGTCTAAACTATCACCGTCGTCAACAAAGTTCTGCATTAGAAAGCAGGTTTTATTAACTACAATGAAAATTAAATTGGGGCTTACATTTAGATATTTGTAAAAATTGGAGGTTAGGTTTAGCATCAGTTTTGACCAAGAACACTATACTAAGGAGATGCAACTTCCTATGACGGCTGTATATAAAAGCGGCCCCTATGCCGGGGATAGCCGTCGCGGCACTGTTGACAGCGTGTAACTACTTCGGTCATTTTCGTTTGTTTTCGCTGCTGTTCGAGAGTTGGAAGCGAGTTAAATTAACCTGTAATCCCGGTTAAAAGTCAGTTTACGGTTGTTAATCCAATGGAGTGTATTTCAAGTGTGTTATTAATTGTTAAAACATGGTCCGAATTTCCAGCTACACTCAGTAAATATTAGACATTGACAGTTCACGAGTTTTGTGAATGAATAAAGCTACACCACGACCGCCTTATTTGTCAACTTTTAGCGGTTCGCTTCGAAACGGGAGTTGCGTCTCCTTAGTATAGTCTTCTTGGTTTTGACACAGACCGATGCAAAACCTAACCTGCTAACATCGAATTTGACATAGACTTACAGTGCCACCAACATATTATTCTGCTGCATAATGTCACATTTTACTGACGTTTGAATAAAAATACATTTCTATCGTGCAAAAAACCTCATGAGCATCACGAACGTTATGGAATTACCAATCTCAGACAATAATTGGAGTCGTCGCTTCACTCCTCCAAACAATTGTCTTTCATCCGTAAAATGTCCTTACCGTTCTTAATATTTAATATACTCTATAGGAAGTATAAATTGAATGACAGAAATAATAATGATAAATGGCTACAAAATCGTTGATATTTTAACTTTCTCTTATGGCAAATAGTATTTAAACGTTTTCTAAGTCATGGAATTGCCATGATTCGTACAATTTTAGGCAACCTCTATATAACAATGTTTATTGCAAGCAAAATAGTAATTGTTTTATTGAATTAAAAGTGTCACTTTGTTTGACAAGCAATTATTTTAATTATATATTAACTCAAAAATTGCAAGTCAAACAGAGCCACTTTTAATCCAAATAATGCATACTATTTTTTGTGCAACCTAGAAAAGTAAAAATTCAAAATTTTAGATTGCTTTTGACGTTACTCATTTAAAAACCATTATGACAAGTGCATCCATAGACGACCAGTTAGACCTTAATTTTAGTTCATAGGAAATATAGGCTATTTATGTTACAAGTATGAAGTTAAGGACTTCTTTTGGGTGAACCGCAGTGTACGGTAATGCGAGCGATGTACATAAAGAAGGCCAACCTTAATGAAACATTGGAATTGTATATATAAATATTTATTTTTATAATTAATAATAAAATAATAAGTACATTTTATTGTTACTCTTTTCTCACTTGGGTGTTATCCTGTAATAAAATAATTTTTAGGTAATTTAATACCAGTAGAATTGTTCTGCAAATTGAGAAATAAGATTGAGATGACAAATTGCAATAAAATTGGGAATTAATTAAATTGCTCAATTTATTTAAAGTAGTGATATTTAATAAAACATTATTTTTAATATTAAGAACTAAAGTAAATACTTACAATTAAGAAAGGTTTTTGAATATGTACTTTGTAAATGCGATTATATTAATTATCGTTATGAGGCGGCAGTATTATAGTACCTTTGAAAGAGGTTTTAGTAAAGTTTTCGAAAATTAATTTGGAAGGATTCCAGAAAATCAGACTGATATACAGTTATCAATTGAAAAAAAAATGCAATAATACTAGCAGTCTTTTTTAAATCTCGTGGGTAGAATATGTTCAGGAAATTTATTGACAAATATAAATGTGTAATAACATTAGTTAAGCCAATTAGGTATTTTTTTGTAGAAAAAGTAAGTAATATGATGGACATTTTACTTACCATGTTGATTCACACACCACTTATAAGAACAAGACACCAAGCTAAATAAACAATATACCAAGACAAAATTACAAGAGCGACTGAACACCAAGAACTTTAAGCAATAATGTTGCTGATATCAGGTAGTTTTACAGGTGGGGTTGGTTACCTGAGTTTTTGGAATAGGAAGTAGACACTTAAATACGTTTACAAATTATCCATCATAACTAAAGCTGATATTATATGGCAAATGCATATTTTGTATAATTGATAAACCGGATAAACTTTTCGCATATGTATACTAATTATGTGAAAACAAATTGTTTAAGCCAAGTTTCACTTTGCATATTTTGCATATTTATACGTTTTTGAGCATACTTCTGGATTTTGCATATTTGGTTATATTTAGCAATAATTTGTAATGTATGAACTTTTAAAGATTTTTTTGTTAAATTTACTATTTCATGAAATTTATTAATTAAATGTTTGTGTGCAATTGAGATATATACTTTCACTTTCTGCCGCTGGAGTGCAGTGCGCATATCGAAATAAGCAGAGGAAAGGGAGAGTCCCTATTAAAATCTTTGACTATATCAACATAGACTGCCAGATACCCCCACTTTTCCCATAGAAGCAATGTATAAAGAATCAGACAATATAGAATACACTTCAAGAGTGTTGGGTGAATAGTAGTCTGGCGGGGTTAAGGAAAATCTCATTTTTATGTTGATTACAACCTGAAGTTGGCGTTGGCAGTCCATGTTTATATGGCCAAACGTTAAAACGAATGTCGTCTTTGAATAAATATTAGGGAATTAAATAAACTCATACAAAATAATTAAAATTTTTACATTATTTAGAATACTCCTACCTATTTTCAAAATAAAATGAGGAGCATATTATGTGCATATATTATAACTTTGGGTGCATATACTCAACAAAATATATGCATATATATGCGCATATTTTCGTACATTTGAGTGCATATAATTATCAGCTTTAATCATAACAATAAAACATAATATTTCCTTTATATTTGGGATATTCCAAAAGCAAATAAGTACTTATTTGTCCCTATTTTCAGAAAGTTGTAGGTTTGTCTAAATATAGTGCTTTTAGATATCAGCGAACGGAGGATATAAGATGGAGAATAAAGAAATAAAATTAGTGTGCTACGCCTAGTGATGTGGGTCGGGTAAATACCCAGTGGGTACGGTATTTATAAATGGGTATTTACCTGGGTATTTACCCCTGCCTCGGGTAAATACCTAAACACTGGGTATTTATCAAATGTGTAATATTTAGAAAGCTAAGCTAAACTTTTACTCACATCATAATGTTATCTTAATAAATAAACTACATATAAATGCACTGGAATATTTTATGTAAAATAACAATTTAAATGTAACATTGAATAAGCATTCACCCAGGTAAATTACTCATTTATCGGGAAAGAACATTGGCTGCCGAAGTTTGTGGAAATAAACAGTTAGACGCAATAAATTGCGCCTGTTAGAGATTACAAAAAACATTGTGACGGCTCTGACTCCATTTAAAAAAAATGAACATAACATTAATTTGAAGAAATAATCCTTATAATTATTAACATTAATATATACTGATAGACATATTACGAAACAATCTTAATAAGGCAAAAAATATCACAAAATAATATAAACAACGCTGTATACCGATGGGACCATAAGTATGCAACAGCAATAAGATAGCATGAGCAAAAACACATAATACTTGAATAAGAGATAACCGTAAAAAAAGTTATTTTAGTAGGCATATTTTGTTGGCATATGCCATAATTAAAATGAACATCAGGTTTACTCAAATATTTGTTTGTATGTTCATCTCTTTCTTATTCAATCATTGAATTCTGTTTCTTCTTCATGCTATCTCATTGCTGTTGTATACAGGTTGCCTAAAATTATATGGAACATGGCAATTCCATGAGTTGGAAAAGATTCAAATACTAATTACCATAAGAGTAACCGAAATAGAAAATGCAATAATTACTTTGGTAGCTAGGCAACAAGTAGGTATAATAGCTACTTGTTGCCTAGCTACCAAAGTATTTATTGCATTTTCCATTTCGGTTACTCTTATGGTAATTAGTATTTGAATCTTTTCCAACTCATGGAATTGCCATGTTCCGTACAATTTTAGGCAAAACCTGTATAATTATGTCCCCATCTGTATTTTGGGCAGTAAATGTTCTCAGTTCAGCTATTTTCTTAAACATTTTTATAAAATTCGAATAGACTACCTTCAGTTATGAATCAATTATACTCATTAGATAGATACATTAGATTATAATATTTGTAAATGAGTCTATAAATATCCGCTTAAATACCCATTTTGGGTATTTGCTCGGATAAATACTCCAGGTATTTACGCCTAAAAATAAATACCCGGGTAATTTACATCACTAGCTACGCCGATGATGCCGTGCTCCTGGCAGAAAATGAAAATGACTTGCAACGACTATTGTTTAGGTTCAAAACAGCAGCGGAAGAATTTAACATGAGAGTATCAACAGAAAAAACAAAATCATTGACTATCTCGAAAGAACCTCTTCGATGTAAATTGGCCGTTGATAATAATATGATTGAACAAGTTATGAACTTTAACTACCTAGGTGTACACACATCTAGCATGAGAAACCTAAACGAGGAAGTTCGCAATCAAGCAATGAAAGCGGCTGCGATATCAAGCTACCTACGAGACGTGATATGGACAAATAAGCACATGTCGGTTGAAATTAAAGTACAGATCTATAAAACCTGCGTCAGACCCATCTTAACTTATGCCGCCGAAACCAGAGCTAAAACAGCCAAGAAGAAGAAGAAGAAGAAGATATCAGCAAATTCCAGGAATTTAGTTTTTGGAAACTGTCCCAGTGACATTTCCACTAATTCAATTTACAGCATTGTAACAATAATTATTATCATTTAATACTGAACAGAAAAATCTGGTGTGATACACGCACACAACTTCCTTTTACAGTGATCTTATAATTAGTCAAAAATTTGATTTAAATTTTTAAGCATTGGTCAAAAATTTTCAAAAATTACAAATTGTACAAAAACGGTGCAAAATAGAGCGTTAGGTGAAGAGACAAATTTTCTCTATAATTTTAAGCTGAATTCAAAAATGTAATAATATACCGGGTCTTCTATTTAAAATAGGAGTTAATAAAATTTTTTTTAAAAAACAAAAGAAACCCATTTTAGCGGTGTTCAACTGGAAAATCACCTATCTCACATCAATACACATTAAAAATGTAATACAAATGAGAAGTTTTAAAAAAATCGTTAGAACCGTTTTTGAATAAATCGAAAAAAAACTGAAAAATCACAAGAGTAAACACCTACTTCCAGTTATGCGATTTTCTTCAAAAGCTTGCTGTCGCATCTACATAGTACACAAAACGTATATATAAAGTTTCAACCCATACCTCTTTTCGTTTTTGAGATATTCTGTTCACAGACAGACACTCACACAGACACACACACACACACAGACAGACCCTCACACAGACACACACACACACACACACACAGACCAATAAAAAAATATATGTTTTTTGGGTTCAGGAGACTCTGAAACGTGAAGATCTGTTAAAAACTCAATTTCGAATTTTTGGGGTGAATCCAATACTTCCTTTATTGTAAAAGGAAGTAAAAAAGAAGACACTATTCAATTCAGCAGTATCGGCTGTATCCAATATGTAGGAAAGTGGCCTGAAGGCTATCCAAAAATTTCCAATCTCTAGCGTGCTTTTAAAACTTTCTTTAGTGCAACAAAAGTTATTAGATTCGTCCTACATTTTAAATGCGGCATATGCCGCGGGCTTCAGCTAGTAAACATATATTCTGCTTAGAATGTTTCTTTGAAATCAAAAACTTTCAACAAAAAAATTAAAGTGCAACTTTGTGTTGTATTTGTATTTGTCATTCCATTTTATACTATTTTCATATACAGGGTGATTCTTTAATATTGCAAAAAAAATTAAAGACAGATTCTTTGGTTAAAAATAAACAAAAAAGTCCTAATAAACATATATTCGCAAATACATAGTTTCCGAGATACAGGGTGTTAAAAGTTTTTTTTAGTTCGTTTTGTTTTATGTTATCTAAAAACGCTTTGAGCGATTTTAATGAAATTTTTAGAGTTTGTTTATAACTTTATGAGGTATCTTTTGGACTTATTACAATTGACGTAGCAATTCCAGGGGCGTGACCAGGGGGGCATAACCATTAGGTTTTTGCACACAAAAATAACGCCCACGAGATTTGTTGCAACTTTTATAAAAAAAATTAATAAAGCAACTAAAAATGCAACTTTTTTGTCTACCGAGATTTTGTCAGATCTCGCTTCGTTTTCAAGAAAGAAAGTAAAGCCCATATTTTTGCACGTCTCTGAACCTGTTAAGACAAAAACTAAAATGCTTCAATATCTAAAAACCCCTTAACCGATTTTAGTGAAGCTTTGAAGGTTTACTAGTGTTATTAATGGTCATGTTTTGGCAAACTTAGATTTAAATTATTTATTCCATAGACGGCTGTTTTTTTTTAAACTTTAACACTCTGTATCTCAGAAACAAAGCATTTCCGGACTCATGTTTATTAGGACGTTTTTGTTTCTTTTTGACCAAAGAACACGCCAGTGCATTGTTATGCAATCTATGCGGAACACCCTGTATAGAAAAGGGTGGAGGTGCATGAATATGCATTGTTGACTGTTATCTTAAATATTATTAAAATAGTTCAGTTGCATTTAGTATACTGTTTATACGTACAGTCGTGTGCAAATAAATCTGGGACAGTGCTTTTTTCACATGCAGATTCAGTTAAGAATTTGAAGAATACTTCCATGGATTTCCTCTTATCAGAGAGAGTTACGGGTTTCAGTACCTGTTAAAGTTTAATGTAACTCTTTCTGATAGCAGGAAATCCATGGAGATATTCTTCAATTCTTAACTGAATCTGCATGTGAAAAAAACACTGTCCCAGATTTATTTGCACACGACTGTACATATTTTTAATGCTAGTTTCGCAAATGTACTTGACTTTATAAATGCTTTAAAGTACTTTCGAGTTTGATAATAAATGCTGTTGCTCAAAAATTACGGTTTGTACTGTAGTTTCAATTACGAAATGTATATTTACATTATGGTGAAAAAAAACTATTATTTCTTTACCGAAGTGCAAGCTAAGTTAAAATTGTCTTTTAGATATACGCCAAACCAAACGATATTCCATAAAAATACATAGAAAACGTGATCTGCTAGCATACACATGGCCAAATGCAAGAAACTGCGTGTATATCAAAGTTTACACGTGGCGATATTGACCCGCCTGGGTGTGTATTCAAATGGATACACATGGCAGCCAAATTGTTAAACTGGCGAATAGATAAAAGTAATAATTTGCATATAGCTCATGCTTTATCCTTGACATAAATGGGACCCAATCGATACAGGATAAAAAAAAACAAAAATATGCAACAAGCTTGTTGAATATAATGAAGTCGCATCGTGGAGACTCAAGGCTTCGTGGCAGAATGGGATCAAAGGGCGTATTACGCAGGGCCATCTTACATGATATCCCTTCCGTAGACGCTGAGTTCGAATCCCGTCTGCAACACTTTTTTATTTGCAAATTGATGTAAGTTTCATTACCAAATGTTTCCTTTTATTGTTTCAGTATTATTATTAACGTTAAGGTATTTTTACTCATAGTTGCTTTTGATTTTTTATTTATTTAGCGTCACAAGTTCCACTTATAAGTGTAGTTCCGTGTAAAGTCCTTAATAGATTTTTTATTATTATTGTTACGTTTTTAACGTTCGGGCTATTTAAAAATTATAACGACGCTTCTTGCATTAAACATTTATTTGCAACGATTAATTATTATTATTTACAAGCACACGAGAATTATCAAGCAGATTACAAATTACTAAAACTACGAACTATTTCTATCGATACATCTATTTATTAGCACACCGATTAAACAGCAATTAATTATTTCACTCTTAACACTAACGATTATATATGGTTATTTATTTCTATTATTTATATGTTCACGCGTTTTTATTTATCTGGGAGCTCGGCGCTCTGATGCTGAATTCGAAACTGAACCCCGGGTCAGAAGGCCGTGCATTTATATTCCACTGGGGAGATTCCAGAATCTTCGCGAATGCATTCCGGCATTCGCAGGTGTTGATCTCGTAAGCGAACGTGAGTCATTCAGTACACCTGGTTCTAGATCGATCCGGAAGCCTCGAACGCGGTGACGTGTCCCTTCAGGGTACGCTCTAGCATCGACTGGAAAAATGATTTACCCGCGCACATCTGCTTTCAAGGCTGTCTCGGTTGCTGACGCGTTCGGATTCGTTACATTATTTATAAATAATTGCTTACAATGCTCTGTTGGTTCAGCTCTAGAAGTAATCCATAATTTTTTTGAGAAGTAGAATCTTACTCATATGTGCTGAATATCCCCATGTTTCGATTCTGTACGACATAAACGAATGGAGAAAACAAAGTGCAGGTATTCTTCGTACCTATAGGCTTTGCTTAATTTAGTGGAGATATATTTTACATAAGATTTTCAAGTAAATCGATTGTCCAGGGTAAATCTACGTACTTTACTTCTTTTATTCACTGATCAGTTCAGTTTATTTTTGACTTGTAATGGCATTTGTATGTAAGTTCCAGTTCTAGTTTATTTAACTAATTTATTTTTAAGGATTTTTTCCTGTTACTTGTGGCGATTGCAGAGAAACATTTCCTTCCATATATATGTTACGGGCAATGTAAATAATTGGGCATTATTTATAATGCCCGGGCAATTTAAAAAGTGCCCAAAGGGATATGACAAAATGATGAATTATATAGAAAATATCACATTGCCCGGGCATTATGAATAATGCTGGAAGTCGAGTGGGCAATTTGAGAATATTTTTATACATATTTCTCTACATAACAAAAATAAAAGGATATATTATATTAAAACAAATTTTTAAATAACTAACAAACAAACTAAAAAACATATTAGGTATGTACTTACAAATACATATGCACACAAAATGTCAAATTTTAGAGTTTCTATTTATTAGAGCAGCTTCCACTTTGGTGACATTTCGAGTTACATAGCTTTTTTTCTTTACGACACTTGCACTTGCCAGATTTACAGCCCCCTTTACAGCCACATCGACTATAGCCTTGGCCCCCAGTGTTGGATGACATTCTTGCACATTCTCTTAGTGAAATCTCTGACTGTGGAATTTCTTCGGCATAAATAAACTTTTCATTACATATTGTAAATTGGTTCCTAGCATAAAGTTGATTTAGGATTCCATGTTTCGTGCCTAATTTATAAAAATTGGCATCTGTTATTTCAAGAACAAATGCCAAAATATTTCTGTGTCACCCTTTTTAGCGGCAGGGTATTTTGAATTAGAGGTTTGAAGCATTTTTTCAGCTTGTTTTTTAGATTGCTTGCTGAAATCTCCTAAATTTTTAATATGTCGGCTTTTCTTTTTTTCACATTGGGATCTTCTGAGGAATCTTCATAACCTTCATACGCGCGTTGTGCCACCCCTTTGAATAAGGGCGCACACGGCCGGGACTAGCTCAGATATCCTCGATAGATTTGTGGCGTGAGCAAGGATTAGGTTCAGATCCTTTCGGCTTTCACAAAAACTACTTCCAACATTCAAAAAAATTAGGGCGCCTGGTTGTCTTCACAACCGATACGAATGCAGCTAGTAAACCCACCACCTACCTTTGGCGCTTATGCTGTTGACATTTCAAACGTGCAGACGGGAACGTGGTAGAAAAATATATCAATAAAACAAATTGTTAGCATGGGGACATTTACTCAATTAAAATATTACTAGCAACAAGTGCAATACCACTGTAGCCTAATGGCTGATAATTGTCAAACAACTATACTAGATTATTGACTAAATAATTTCATAGGCAAAGTAACCAATTTATGATAAGTGCAAAGGAATTAATTACACTAAAATCACAATTGTGCGGAACGCTACTCTGGCATTTGCGTCTGCACTAATAAGGAGTACATACAAATTCAGCAATTGAGATTAATTAGGATTCACGCAATAAGCGTCAATTGCAATTTTAAAAAAATATGATCGCGTACGTAACAGTTGTAAACACCTAACGCCTTAAGTTAGCTGTTATTTTCTTTATGCGGCAATCCGCCAGTACGATAAAAAACGCTGAATTAGGTTGTACTTACATAATACACAAGCAGGTCGCCTCTTGAGGGTGTAGTGCGCCGCAATATCGTGATGGGAGAATCCTTGTAGATAATGATTGACCTCTGCACGTCTCATAAGTCGGACCTCGACGCCGGTTAATTCGAAGACATTATCGGGACCCCAATTTGTTAAAAGAAATTGCGCCGCAGGTGCCGCGATTTACGCTCTGCGAGTGCTTATAGCCCCTAGTCTATCCTTTGGTGGAACTTTGCTTGCCCTTCTTTTCCGCCTAAACGCCAATATACGGAAGTTAGTAAAGGAAAAAAATAAGCCAGAAGAAATCTCACCTAAAGCTGGAGAACGGCGGTTCGCGGATTATCACTAAAGTGATCTTTCATTAGTTATATCTGTGCAGACTTCTTTGACTAGCATCATCCCTTGCGGCGCTGTCAATTAAAGCAAAATCTGACCGCTTTGTCTGCTAGCAAAATCGAAACAGGAAAGCCCTCGCTAGGATCGACGCGTTCGAGCCAGAAAACAAGCGCTGTTATCGCCAACCACACGCTCCAACGAGATAATGGTAGTTTATACCTGCCTCAATTGGCATATATCGTGGTCCAAAAGTAGTTAATAATTATTAAACGCTCTTGTAAAACGGGGCGTTACACTCCCCCTCTCCTTGGGACAGGCATTGAAAGTACCTTGAAAGGCCGTACGGTGTGCTACACACAGGAATTATTTAAATGAAAAAAAAACCAAGGGAATACCCTAATAAATATTCTAAGATTCGGGAAAATTCCCGGAACTAGACCCCTAAAACCTCCGCCCCAAATTTAGAGAATGGTGCTGGAAACCGGAGGAAGCAACCACGAGATTGCAGACACAAGCTCGGGCACCAGACCAGTCTTCGCGCTAGATGACAAAGGCGCGCCGGTGAATAGCCCAATGTAACTCCCTCACCCACATCCACGAATCCACAGCAGCTCTCCTCAGCATCCAAACATCACCCAAATCCGAAACACCCACCCCAAATGTCCCCATCGTGACATCACAATAACGCAGTAGACATTTAACATTCCCAAAACGGGACCTATTTACAAGCCGGGTTCACGGTCTCACCATTAAAGAGTATCCTGGAGATACTGACAGGGGGGGAAAAAATATGAAGATCCACCGCCTGGAACGACGAGGTAAATTCCCAAAGTGGCCACCCTGCTTGCCCAACCAACCACCCAAGCAAAAAACACAACCCAGTCAAGGACTCCAAAAGGTGAAACCCATTACTACCTTACCCTTAACTAAACTATCTACACCTAATTCTATCTAACCCTATAACCTAAATTAAAACATAATGTTTCTGTAGGATCCTAGATGGGTATTGATTGCCACAGATTGAGCTACTTACTCAAAAGAGACTCCATAAATGGGACTCTATCATATATGTTCCTACACATAAGCAAAACGCTTACTAAATCCCTACGGAAGGAACTAACCTAAGATGCATAGTCTTCGCACGGCTTTTAGCGCAAGCGCCAAGGGGTTCTAGGCAGAGCTCGTCACCTAAATGGGGCTCAGGCCAAGAAAAAATATATACTTGATTAATATAACACGTCTGCACCACATCGGACACAGAACAAAAATACGCAATAAAAAAACTACTAATAAGAACTGCCTCACATAGGACACAGTTACTGAGAGGTTCTATGCAACGACTCAAGGTAAGTAAGTAACCAATCGAGTGATTACCTCTAGGGTCAAAACCATTCAAATACCACATGAGGAACCAACTAGAAGAAGAACTCAAGAAAACTGCCTATAAACTATAGATTCCTAACTAACCTAACTAAACTAATGCTAATGGTCAAGTAAGATAATTGTAAGTTGGGGAAGCGACTCTTCCGCAACTTTAAGTGTTGTCAAATCAGTTTATGCCTAAATCACGATGGTAGACATCTAATTACATGCGTCACGACGGATTACTCCTCATTGACTTCGCGATGACTTTGCTTAAGATCTTTGATGTGCCAAACACCCAAATTTCGACCGTTCAGATCTACTAAACGATAAGTGACCGAACCTGTCACTTCAGCTACTTTGGCTTGAATGTATTTCGGAGCTAACTTTTTTGCAAAACCCTTGGCCGCGTCGGAGAGCACTGGGTTGCGTTTCCATACCATATCGCCTTTTTTGAATCGTAACGACCGTTTCCTTAAATTGTACTGGCGTTTATTCCGTTCATAAGCCTGGTTGAGGCGAAAAACTACATCCTTGTAAAGGGGCGAGAGCTGATTAACGTCATTCGCGAGCCGTTCGCGGGTATCCAACGATATATCATCTACTCCTAACTCTTGTAGTTTACCATAATAATCGCCTTGAACCGGAATGGTACGACCAAAATTCAAAAATGACGGAGTATAACCAGTAACTTCGTGTACTGCGTTGCGAATCGCATGCGCTATTTTATAAATCTCCGTATCCCAATGTCTATGATTTTCTTTGACGTAGCAACGTATCGCGGTAGTAATAACCCTATTAGTACGCTCTACGGGATTCACTTGAGGGTGGTAAGCGGCGTTATACCATACTTTCTGAACACGATAGCGGTCAATAAGTTTTTGAAAAAGTCCTCCTACAAATTGAGGGCCATTGTCACACATGATAATTTGGGGCACGCCAAACATCAAAAATACATCGTTTTCTAAAAATTTGACGATGGCGGAAGCCGTTGCTTTCCTTAAGGGATAAATTTGCGTAAATTTTGTAAACCAATCGGTGACTACCAGCAAAGAGGTATAACCTTTTGTAGACCGAGGGAAAGGTCCCACGAGGTCAATGGAAATAAGCTGAAAAGGGTACTTCACACGCTTCTGGCGACCCATGAAACCAGGACGAAGTTGTGAAGAAGCTTTACTAGCTTGACAAATATTACATGACCGTACATAATTAGCTATGTCCGATTTCATCTGAGGCCAGTAATAAACTTCGGCCAATTTTTGATACGTCTTAAACGACCCTAAATGACCCGAAGTTGGTTCGTCATGATACTGCTGAAGTAACTCCTTACGCTTAGATTTAGGGATCACGATTTTCCATTCAATTAAATTTGAAATAATGTCGTGCTTGTTGGGAATGAACTTATGAAGCACATCCTGCTCAACTCTCCAGGAAGGGTACTGTTCGGGAAACGATTGTACGCGTTCAATCATGCGCTTATACCATGGGCAATGGTCAGGAGCTGTAAAGGACATGGAACTAATCTGTGTTACTGAAGTCGGGGCACGCGACAAAGTATCGGGAACTACATTAAATTTCCCTTTACGGTGTTCTATATCAAAGCTATACTGTGCCATACGGGCTGTCCATCTCGCTAACCTACCACTGGGCGATTGTAGTTTGTGTAACCAAAGGAGTGCATAATGATCAGTGATTATTTTAAATCGCGTGAGCTCTACATAAGGTCGATATTTCTCAATCCCAAAAAGACAAGCTAGACACTCTTTCTCAGTTGTCGAATAGTTCCTTTCAGGGTTTGTTAAAGTGCGGCTTGCATAAGCGATGACGCGTTCATCTTCGCCTTCGCCTTGGAGTAAAACTGCTCCCAAACCTACGTCGCTCGCATCACATTGAATAATGAAAGGTCGCGTGAAGTCGGGACTTGACAATATAGGCGCGGTAACTAGTAGTCTTTTAAGCTGTTGGAAGGATCGCTCGGCGTCATTATTCCATTTAACGCGTTGGCTTTTAATTTTCCCTTTCACAAGGCTTAAGATTGGAGAAACAACTGTTGAGAAATTTTGAATAAACCGACGGTACCAACTAGCCATGCCAAGGAAACGTTTAATCTCGGTGACCGTTTTTGGCGTAGGAAATGACACAATTGCCTCTACCTTAGAAGGATCCGTGCGTAATCCATCCTTGTCTACTAGAAACCCTAAGTACGCTAAAGAAGGTTTACAAAACTCGCACTTATCGATATTAACTATCAAACCCGCATCTCGCAATCTTTCGTAAACTCTAGTTAATGTTAAAATATGTTCGGAAAAGGTACTAGAAGTTATGATGATATCGTCCAAATATACAAATACGTTAGGAAACTGAGGTCCCAGGAGATTATCCATTAACCTTTGAAGGGTTTGTGGACTGTTACTAAGGCCGAAGGGTAAAACTGTGAATTCGAACAAACCTCGTCCCGGCACGGTAAAGGCTGTCTTCTCACAACTACTGTCCGAAAGAGGAATTTGCCAAAAAGCTTTTTTTAAGTCTATAGAACTCAGGTATCGCGAGTCTCTGAGACGGTCAAGGATTCCATTAACGTATGGTAGTGGATAGGCGTCGCGTTTAGTAACAGCGTTCAATTGTCGGCCATCAAAACAGAACCGTAAGCTACCATCTTTTTTTTTAACCATCACGATAGGAGAGTTCCATGGTGAAGAAGATTCTCGTATCACCTTAAGCGCAAGCATTTTATCTACCTCTTTATTAACGGCTTCTAACATAACCGGGGACATCTGATAATACCTTTGCTTAATAGGTTTCGCATCGCCTGTATCGATGTGATGACTCACCAACGGAGTAAGCCCTAAGCCTGGACCACTTATTTGTTGAAACTTATTGATAACTACTTCTAGTTCCCTAACCTGTTCCAAATCGAGATCATTTTTACTATGTATATATTTTCTAGTAGTACTCAGACTTGACACTGAAAAACTATCATGTTTGAAATTGGTTTTAAGGCCAAACATATAGCAGCAATCCGCTCCCAAAATTAAAGAATTTGAAATATCTGGAGATATCAGAACACTGATAGCTTTAGTGGTTCCGTCTATTGTTACAGGAAGTTCTACTATTCCGGAAATATTTTGATACGCGCCATCTGCTGTTTGAAGTTGCATCTCTGCAGGAGATCCGCGCATTTTGAGGTTATGCTTATTTAACAAAAATAATCCTTGACTCCCTATTACTGACTGATTAGCGCCTGAGTCTAAAAGAGCAAGGATACTAGTACCCAGAATGTTTACTAATACGAAAGGACGATTATCTAATTTGCGGTGATAAAAAACAGAATTCAACCGGGATGTATGATGAAAAGTTTTAACATGGCCTAACCATTTATCCCAATCATCAGCCACTAATGGTTTACGACTGATTGTTCGTTGGCTGGGAACGAAACCAGTCTTCATTCGTTTTTTGGTAACCGTTGTTTACATTTTGAACAATTTGAGAAGCTTGTGTCCGGGGTTCCACATACATAACAGAAAAAAGTACGCTCTGCCTCGCATCTATGATACGTATGCCCTGGTTGTCTACAATTCCAGCAAATTAAATTTTGGTTCGCCCTTGCAAACGATTTACCTCTAAATGTTAAGGAACGCGAGAGGGATGAGTCGAATGTACTATTTTTATTTCTGGCTATAGCATTTACCTGACGCTTCACGTTATTAGTGGGTCTATAAGCCAGATCCGGCTCCAATGGAGTACTACCCGTTGTAAAGTTTTGTCTAAATTTTTTATTTCTGTCCTTGGTTTCTTCTAACTCGCGACAAAATTCTATTAATACGTCAACATTAGGAATCCGAGCTAACACTAAATGATTGGAATAGTAAGGTTGTAAATTTTGACGAATGTATTTAAGCTGCGTCTCCGCCGAAGGAGTTTTACTTAACCGATTAAATAAATTTAGCATAACCGCTATGTAAATATGAGGGCGTTCGTCTGCTCCTTGATTACGCGCTCTAATTTCATTCCATAAGACATCATCATAATCGCTTGGTTGATAATGTCTGCGAAGAAGACCTACTAAATCCTGCCAATTATTAATCTTATTTCGAATCGATCGAAACCAAATGAGCGCTTGATCGTCAAATAAATCTACCGCCTCTCTAAACAACTGATCAAAAGATAAATGGCGAGCTACTCGAAGTTCTTCAACCCTTTCCAAAAATGAGCTAACACCTTGTGTCGCTGTATTTCCGCTAAATTTAAGGTTCCATTTGGACACACTTACTGAACGACTAGACGGAAACGCATGATATACAGGGTCTGCTAAGTTTAAATCTTTCAGCCTTGACGCGAATTGATCAGCTGCCACTGTCGCTTCAAATTCGACCGGACGCGAAGGAGGATCTGGTGAGCTGTGAATCATTTCACTTACGCTAAACCGCGGTTGTGCCGACGCACTGACGGCTGTAGTATAAGCAAGACCATAATTAGCTAGACCATCCCTGCTTGAAGTCGTGTACCGAGAATGAGGTCCAGGAAAATTGCTTGCTGAAGGCAAACCTTCATGAATGGGAACCGAAGCAGCTATCGTGGTTTCTAAATTACATTTATTTTCCCTCTCTAGTGGAACATTACTCGCTATTTCACCGCCAGCAGAAATGTTTGCTAATTGCGATTGCTCCAACAGTAAAAGTAAATCGTTCTGTTGCATGACGTCGCTTTCTCCTACTTCAGATAACGATTCAAATAGCTCTAAACACCTATCACGTACTGTCTGCCATTCTAACTTAGTCGTTTCATTGGTTTTGCCAGATAAATAATTTACGCGGCGTAATACATGCCCTAATCTAGTTTCTAAACGATTAAATTCCGACGTCTGCGGTTTATTTTCAAAATTTCCAATCAAATTCGCCAACTCCGACAGCTTAATTTTGCAACTTTCTAATTCGGTAGGCACATCAAATGCAACGTCTGAATATTGTAAAACGCGGGCAGGCTCACATTTTTCCAAATTTATTTGAGCTCGAAGTAACTTTCGTTTATCTTCAACCTTGCGACCTGCAGGGTCAACATTTCGCGATAATAATTCCCAATCTAACTCGTCCGAAATTAAACAATTTACACGCAACATGATGCCAGTTAACGAATTTAAAATGCAAATGCCTATGCTACTACTGATAAATAATTTTTCCCATCTATAATTAACACTAAAAATAGGTAGCAGATTATTCGCTATATCCTTAAGCCTTATCGTATCTAATTAACCTATCTGCCCTAGCCTACTAGTTAATGATGACCAAAGAAGTTAATTCGCCAACCTCATTGCCCAAATTCAAACAACACTTCTAAAAACGTTCCTAATCAGGCCCTGACGATTGGGTGCCATCTTCGTGTGCCACCCCTTTGAATAAGGGCGCACACGGCCGGGACTAGCTCAGATATCCTCGATAGATTTGAGGCGTGAGCAAGGATTAGGTTCAGATCCTTTCGGCTTCCACAAAAACTACTTCCAACATTCAAAAAAAATAGGGCGCCTGGTTGTCTTCACAACCGATACGAATGCAGCTAGTAAACCCACCACCTACCTTTGGCGCTTATGCTGTTGACATTTCAACGTGCAGACGGGAACGTGGTAGAAAAATATATCAATAAAACAAATTGTTAGCATGGGGACATTTACTCAATTAAATATTTACTAGCAACAAGTGCAATACCACTGTAGCCTAAGGGCTGATAATTGTCAAACAACTATACTAGATTATTGACTAAATAATTTCATAGGCAAAGTAACCAATTTATGATAAGTGCCAAGGAATTAATTACACTAAAATCACAATTGTGCGGAACGCTACTCTGGCATTTGCGTCTGCACTAATAAGGAGTACATACAAATTCAGCAATTGAGATTAATTAGGATTCACGCAATAAGCGTCAATTGCAATTTTAAAAAGAAATATGATCGCGTACGTAACAGTTGTAAACACCTAAGGCCTTAAGTTAGCTGTTATTTTCTTTATGCGGCAATCCGCCAGTACGATAAAAAACGCTGAATTAGGTTGTACTTACATAATACACAAGCAGGTCGCATCTTGAGGGTGTAGAGCGCCGCAATATCGTGATGGAAGAATCCTTGTAGATAATGATTGACCTCTGCACGTCTCATAAGTCGGACCTCGACGCCAGTTAATTCGAAGACATTATCGGGACCCCAATTTGTTAAAAGAAATTGCGCCGCAGGTGCCGCGATTTACGCTCTGCGAGTGCTTATAGCCCCTAGTCTATCCTTTGGTGGCACTTTGCTTGCCCTTCTTTTCCGCCTAAACGCCAATATACGGAAGTTAGTAAAGGAAAAAAATAAGCCAGAAGAAATCTCACCTAAAGCTGGAGAACGGCGGCTCGCGGATTATCACTAAAGTGATCTTTCATTAGTTATATCTGTGCAGACTTCTTTGACTAGCATCATCCCTTGCGGCGCTGTCAATTAAAGCAAAATCTGACCGCTTTGTCTGCTAGCAAAATCGAAACAGGAAAGCCCTCGCTAGGATCGACGCGTTCGAGCCAGAAAACAAGCGCTGTTATCGCCAACCACACGCTCCAACGAGATAATGGTAGTTTATACCTGCCTCAATTGGCATATATCGTGGTCCAAAAGTAGTTAATAATTATTAAACGCTCTTGTAAAACGGGGCGTTACAGTCTAAATGCCTAAATGCCTAAATGTATAAAAGTATAAATGCGTAAATGCCTAAATGCCTAAATGCCTAAATGTTTAAATGTGTAAATGTCTAAATGCCTAAACGCCTAAATGCCTAATTGGTTAAATGCCTAAATGCTTAAATGCCTAAATGATTAAATGTATAAATGCCTAAATGTCTAAATGTCTAAATGCTTAAATGCTTAATGCGTAATTGCGTAAATGCCTATATACGTAAATGCCTAAATGGTTAAATGTATAAATGCCTAAATATCTAAATGCCTAATTGCCTAAATGAATAAATGTATAATGAATAAGTGTCTAAATGCTTAAATGCCTAAATGTATAAATGAATAAATGTGTAAATGCCTAAATGCCTAAATGCCTAAATGGTTAAATGTATAAATGCCTAAATGTCTAAATGCTTAAATGCCTAAATTCCTAACTGCGTAAATGCCTAAATGCCTAAATGGTTAAATGCCTAAATGCTTAAATGTCTAAATGCCTAAACGGATGAGAGCCTACGTGTCTAAATGCCTAATTGCCTAAATGAATAAATGTATAAATGCCTAAGTGTCTAATTGCCTAAATACCTAAATGTATAAACGTATAGATGCCTAAATGGTTAAATGCCTAAATGTATAAATGTCTAAATGCTTAAATGCTTAATGCGTAATTGCGTAAATGCCTAAATGCCTAAACGGATGAGAGCCTACGTGTCTAAATACCTAAATGACTAAATGGTTAAAAGTATAAATGCCTAAATGTCTAAATGCCTAAATGGTTAAAGGCCTAAATGCCTAAATGCCTAACTGCGTAAATGCCTAAATGCCTAAATGGTTAAATGCCTAAATGCCTAATTGCCTAAATGAATAAATGTATAAATGTTGAAGTGTCTAAATCCCTAAATGCCTAAATGGTTAAATGCCTAAATGTATAAACGTCTAAATGCTTAAATGCCTAATGCGTAATTGCGTAAATGCCTAAATACCTAAATGCCTAAGTATTTAAATGTATAAATGCCTAAATGTCGAAATGCTTAAATGCCTAAATGCCTAACTGCGTAAATGCCTAAATGCCTAACTGCGTAAATGCCTAAACGCCTAAATGCCTAAATGGTTAAATGCCTAAATGCCTAAATGCCTAAATGCCTAAATGGTTAAATGTATAAATGCCTAAATGTCTAAATGTCTAAATGCTTAAATGCTTAATGCGTAATTGCGTAAATGCCTACATACGTAAATGCCTAAATGGTTAAATGTATAAATGCCTAAATGCCTAATTCTGATATTACGGTGCCTTCATTTTGCTGCGAATCCTGTACAAGGACAGAAGAATCCATCCGATAGATTATTTAAAATAAGGTCGGTGATTAATTATTTTAATAATAAGATGTCTGAAGTGTATTATCCACAAAGGGATTTATGTATTGATGAATCCATGGTGCTTTGGCGCGGCAGATTGGTATTTAGGCAATACATTCAAAATAAGCGCCACAAATATGGGGTTAAATTTTATATGTTGACAGAACCCTGCGGCCTTATATTGAAGTTTTCTGTGTACACTGGTGCTCTAGATGATTTTGGGGGAAAAGGTCATGCCTCCAAAGTAGTTTTACACTTAATACAAGAAAAACTGAAAGCTGGCCATGCGTTGTACATGGATAACTATTATAATAGTTACAATTTATCTCGACAGTTATTGGCCGAAAATACATATACCACGGGTACTCTGCGAATTGATAGGCAAAATGCACCACCCGAGGTTAAACTATCTAAATTAAAAAAAGGAGAAACCATTGCCAGATATTCAAATGGAGTGATGATCGCAAGATGGCGTGATAAAAGGGATGTGAATTATATATCTACCGAATTTGAAAACAACCTAGTGCAATATTTCGATAAACGGGGAAATGAAAAGGAAAAACCATTGCCAATTGTTAATTACAATAAATGTATGGGAGGTATCGACCGTCAAGATCAATTACTGGCGTACTATCCTTGTTCAAGAAAAACTATTCGGTGGTACAAGAAAATAGGTCTGCATATAATTCATTTACTTTTTTTAAACTCGTTCCTGTTATATAAAAAATACAAGGCGCCTAGAATGCGCTTTTATGATTTTAGGCTAGATATTATTAGAAATCTTTTACCGGAACATATGTATAAAAAACCTGAAAATGCCGTTATGTATCATTTTATAAGGCATTGTAAAATGGGACCAAACAAAAAAACGCTAAGGAAAAAATGTAAAAACTGTACTGAAAAAAGTATAAGGAAAGACACTATTTACGAGTGCAAGAATTGTAACGCGGGTTTTTGTTTGGAACCCTGCTTCGAGGAATTTCATATGAAATTAATAAAATGAGCATTTTTAGTTTTTATAATATGCATTTCAGTTATAATATTGGTTAGAGATATAGTATTCCGCAATATGCAATATATACACAATTTAATTTTCGTTAAAATAAGTATTTTTTATAATAATATAAACAATAATAATCCGTTTTTACCATAAAATGAGTTTTATTACCCTCCACATACAAAATGAACTTATATTTTATTAGAACGCACTCTGCGCGTCGTCAGCATTGCCGGCAGAAAATGCTACTCAATGCTGCCGACTCGCCAGGTGCGTCTTGCTCCAAAAAGGCACTAGTAATTTAAAAAATTTAAAAATATGAATACTGTTATTAATGTACACGCGGAAAAATGAGTTTTCTGTAAAAAAATTGTTCAGCACCTGGGGGTGATAAGGGTGATTTGCATCAGCAGTCAAAGTGTTAATGCGTAATTGCGTAAATGCCTAAATACCTAAATGCCTAAGTGGTTAAATGTATAAATGCCTAAATGTCGAAATGCTTAAATGCCTAAGTGCCTAACTGCGTAAATGCCTAAATGCCTAACTGCGTAAATGCCTAAACGCCTAAATGCCTAAATGGTTAAATGCCTAAATGCCTAAATGCCTAAATGCCTAAATGGTTAAATGTATAAATGCCTAAATGTCTAAATGTCTAAATGCTTAAATGCTTAATGCGTAATTGCGTAAATGCCTATATACGTAAATGCCTAAATGGTTAAATGTATAAATGCCTAAATGTCTAAATGCCTAAATGCCTAAATACCTAACTGCGTAAATGCCTAAATGCCTAAATGGTTAAATGCCTAAATGCCTAAATGCCTTAACGGATAAGAGCCTACGTGTCTAAATGTCTAATTGCCTAAATGACTAAATGTATAAATGGTTAAGTGTCTAAATGCCTAAATGATTAAATGTATAAAAGTATAAATGCTTAAATGCCCAAATGGTTAAATGCCTAAATATATAAATGTCTAAATGCTTAAATGCTTAATGCGTAATTACGTAAATGCCTAAATACGTAAATGCCTAAATGGTTAAATGTAAAAATGCCTAAATGTCTAAATGCCTAAATGCCTAAATGCCTAACTGCGTAAATGCCTAAATGCCTAAATGCCTAAATGGTTAAATGTATAAATGCTTAAATGTTTAAATGCCTAAATGCCTAAATGCCTAAATGCCGAAACGGATGAGAGCCCACGTGTCCAAACGCCTAATTGCCTAAATGAATAAATGTATAAATGCCTAAGTGTCAAAATGCCTAAATGCCTAGATGTATAAAAGTATAAATGCCTAAATGCCTAAATGGTTAAATGCCTAAATGTATAAATGTCTAAATGCTTAAATGCTTAATGCGTAATTGCGTAAATGCCTAAATACCTAAATGCCTAAATGGTTAAATGTATAAATGCCTAAATGTCTAAATGCCTAAATGCCTAAATGCCTAACTGCGTAAATGCCTAAATGCCTAAATGCCTAACTGCGTAAATGCCTAAATGCCTAAAAGGTTAAATGTCTAAATGCCTAAATGCCTAAATGCCTAAATGGTTAAATGGTTAAATGTATAAATGCCTAAATGCCTAAATGGTTAAATGCCTACATGCTTAAATGCCTAAGCGAATGAGAGCCTACGTGTCTAAATGCCTAATTGCCTAAATGAATAAATGTATAAATGCCTAAGTGTCTAAATGCCTAAATGGTTAAATGCCTAAATGTATAAATGTCTAAATGCTTAAATGCTTAATGCGTAATTGCGTAAATGTTTAAATACGTAAATGCCTAAATGGTCAAATGGTTAAATGCCTAAATGCCTAAATGTCTAAATGGTTAAATGCATAAATGCCGAAATGTCTAAATGTCTAAATGCCTAAATGCCTAAATGTCTAAATGCCTAAATGCCTAAATGTATAAAAGTATAAATGCGTAAATGCCTAAATGCCTAAATGCCTAAATGGTGATATGTATAAATGCCTAAATGTCTAAATGCCTAAATGCCTAACTGCGTAAATTCCTAAATGCCTAATTGCCTAAATGGATAAATGTATAAATGCCTAAGTGTCTAAATGCCTAAATGCCTAAATGTATAAAAGTATAAATGCGTAAATGCCTAAATGCCTAAATGCCTAAATGTTTAAATGTGTAAATGTCTAAATGTCTAAATGCCTAAATCCCTAAATGCCTAACTGCGTAAATGCCTAAACGCCTAAATGCCTAAATGGTTAAATGCCTAAATGCTTAAATGCCTCAATGCCTAAATGATTAAATGTATAAATGCCTAAATGTCTAAATGTCTAAATGCTTAAATGCTTAATGCGTAATTACGTAAATGCCTATATACGTAAATGCCTAAATGGTTAAATGTATAAATGCCTAAATATCTAAATGCCTAAGTGCCTAAATACCTAACTGCGTAAATGCCTAAATGCCTAAATGGTTAAATGCCTAAATGCCTAAATGCCTAAATGCCTAAATGCCTAAACGGATAAGAGCCTACGTGTCTAAATGCCTAATTGCCTAAATGAATAAATGTATAATGCCTAAGTGTCTAAACGCTTAAATGCCTAAATGTATAAAAGAATAAATGTGTAAATGCCTAAATGTCTAAATGCCTAAATGCCTAACTGCGTAAATTCCTAAATGCCTAATTGTCTAAATGGATAAATGTATAAATGCCTTAGTGTCTAAATTCCTAAATGCCTAAATGTATAAAAGTATAAATGCGTAAATGCCTAAATGCGTAAATGCCTAAATTTTTAAATGTGTAAATGTCTAAATGTCTAAATGCCTAAATCCCTAAATGCCTAACTGCGTAAATGCCTAAACGCCTAAATGCCTAAATGGTTAAATGTCTAAATGCTTAAATGCCTAAATGCCTAAATGATTAAATGTATAAATGCTTAAATATCTAAATGTCTAAATCCTTAAATGCTTAATGCGTAATTGCGTAAATGCCTATATACGTAAATGCCTAAATGGTTAAATGTATAAATGCCTAAACGTCTAAATGCCTAAATGCCTAAATGCCTAACTGCGTAAATGCCTAAATGCCTAAATGGTTAAATGCTTAAATGCCTAAATGCCTAAACGGATGAGAGCCTATGTGTCTAAGTGCCTAAATGCCTAAATAAATAAATGTATAAGTGCCTAAGTGTCTAAATGCCTAAATGCCTAAATGTATAAAAGTATAAATGCGTAAATTCCTAAATGCATAATTGCCTAAATGGATAAATGTATAAATGCCTAAGTGTCTAAATGCCTAAATGCCTAAATGTATAAAAGTATAGATGATTAATGGTTAAATGCCTAAATGTATAAATGTCTACATGCTTAATTGCTTAATGCGTAATTGCGTAAATGCCTAAATACCTAAACGGATGAGAGCCCACGTGTCTAAATACCTAAATGCCTAAATGGTTAAATGTACAAATGCCTAAATGTCTAAATGCCTAAATGGTTAAAGGCCTAAATGCCTAAATGCCTAACTGCGTAAATGCCTAAATGCCTAAATGCCTAAATGGTTAAATGCCTAAATGCCTAAATGCCTAAATGGTTAAATGTATAAATGCCTAAATGCCTAAATGCCTAAATGGTTATATGCGTAAATGCCTAAATACCTAAGCGGATGAGAGCCTACGTGTCTAAATGCCTAATTGCCTAAATGAATAAATGTATAAATGTATAAGTGTCTAAATGCCTAAATGCATAAATGGTTAAATGCCTAAATGTGTAAACGTCTAAATGCTTAAATGCTTAATGCGTAATTGCGTAAATGCCTAAATACCTAAATGCCTAAGTGGTTAAATGTATAAATGCCTAAATGTCGAAATGCTTAAATGCCTAAATGCCTAACTGCGTAAATACCTAAACGCCTAAATGCCTAAATGGTTAAATGCCTAAATGCCTAAATGCCTAAATGCCTAAATAGTTAAATGTATAAATGCCTAAATGTCTAAATGTCTAAATGCTTAAATGCTTAATGCGTAATTGCGTAAATGCCTATATCCGTAAATGCCCAAGTGGTTAAATGTATAAATGCCTAAATGTCTAAATGCCTAAATGCGTAAATACCTAACTGCGTAAATGCCTAAATGCCTAAATGGTTAAATGCCTAAATGCCTAAATGCCTAAATGCCTTAACGGATAAAAGCCTACGTGTCTAAATGCCTAATTGCCTAAATGAATAAATGTATAAATGGTTAAGTCTCTAAATGCCTAAATGATTAAATGTATAAAAGTATAAATGCTTAAATGCCTAAATGGTTAAATGCCTAAATGTATAAATGTCTAAATGCTTAAATGCTTAATGCGTAATTACGTAAATGCCTAAATACGTAAATGCCTAAATGGTTAAATGTAAAAATGCCTAAATGTCTAAATGCCTAAATGCCTAAATGCCTAACTGCGTAAATGCCTAAATGCCTAAATGCCTAAATGGTTAAATGTATAAATGCCTATATATCTAAATGCCTAAATGCCTAAATACCTAAATGCCTAAACGGATGAGAGCCTACGTGTCTAAATGCCTAATTGCCTAAATAAATAAATGTATAAATGCCTAAGTGTCAAAATGCCTAAATGCCTAGATGTATAAAAGTATAAATGCCTAAATGCCTAAATGGTTAAATGCCTAAATGTATAAATGTCTAAATGCTTAAATGCTAAATGCGTAATTGCGTAAATGCCTAAATACTTAAATACCTAAATGGTTAGATGTATAAATGCCTAAATGTCTAAATGCCTAAATGCCTAAATGCCTAACTGCGTGAATGCCTAAATGCCTAAATGCCTAACTGCGTAAATGCCTAAATGCCTAGAAGGTTAAATGCCTAAATGCCTAAATGCCTAAATGCCTAAATGGTTAAATGTATAAATGCCTAAATGCCCAAATGGTTAAATGCCTAAATGCGTAAATGCCTAAATGCCTAAGCGAATGAGAGCCTGCGTGTCTAAATGCCTAATTGCCTAAATGAATAAATGTATAAATGCCTAAGTGTCTAAATGCCTAGATGCCTAAATGGTTAAATGGCTAAATGAATAAATGTCTATATGCTTAAATGCTTAATGCGTAATTGCGTAAATGCCTAAATGCTTAAACTAATGAGAGCCTACGTGTCTAAATACCTAAATGCCTAAATAGTTAAATGTATAAATGCCTAAATGTCTAAATGCCTAAATGGTTAAAGGCCTAAATGCCTAAATGCCTAACTGCTTAATGCCTAAATGCCTAAATGCCTAAATGATTAAATGCCTAAATGCCTAAATGCCTAAATGGTTAAATGTATAAATGCCTAAATGCCTAAATGCCTAAATGGTTATATGCCTAAATGCCTAAATGCCTAAATACCTAAGCGGATGAGAGCCTACGTGTCTAAATGCCTAATTGCCTAAATAAATAAATGTATAAATGTATAAGTGTCTAAATGCCTAAATGCCTAAATAGTTAAATGCCTAAATGTATAAACGTCTAAATGCTTAAATGCTTAATGCGTAATTGCGTAAATGCCTAAATACCTAAATGCCTAAGTGGTTAAATGTATAAATGTCTAAATGCTTAAATGCCTAAACGCCTAAATGCCTAAATGGTTAAATGCCTAAATGCCTAAATGCCTAAATGCCTAAATGGTTAAATGTATAAATGCCTAAATGTCTAAATGCGTAAATGCCTAAATACCTAACTGCGTAAATGCCTAAACGCCTAAATGCCTAAATGGTTAAATGCCTAAATGCCTAAATGCCTAAATGGTTAAATGTATAAATGTCTAAATGTCTAAATGTCTAAATGCTTAAATGCTTAATGCGTAATTGCGTAAATGCCTATATACGTAAATGCTTAAATGGTTAAATGTATAAATGCCTAAATGCCTAAATGCCTAAATGGTTATATGCCTAAATGCCTAAATGCCTAAATACCTAAGCGGATGAGTGCCTACGTGTCTAAATACCTAATTGCCTAAATGAATAAATGTATAAATGTATAAGTGTTTAAATGCCTAAATGCCTAAATGGTTAAATGCCTAAATGTATAAATGTCTAAATGCTTAAATGCTTAATGCGTAATTGCGTAAATGCCTAAATACCTAAATGCCTAAGTGGTTAAATGTATAAATGCCTAAATGTCGAAATGCTTAAATGGCTAAATGCCTAACTGCGTAAATGCCTAAACGCCTAAATGTCTAAATGGTTAAATGCTTAAATACCTAATTGCCTAAATGCCTAAATGGTTAAATGTATAAATGCCTAAATATCTAAAAGCCTAAATGCCTAAATACCTAACTGCGTAAATGCCTAAATGCCTAAATGGTTAAATGCCTAAATGCCTAAATGCCTAAATGCCTTAACGGATAAAAGCCTACGTCTCTAAATGCTTAATTGCCTAAATGAATAAATGTATAAATGGTTAAGTCTCTAAATGCCTAAATGATTAAATGTATAAAAGTATAAATGCTTAAATGCCTAAATGGTTAAATGCCTAAATGTATAAATGTCTAAATGCTTAAATGCTTAATGCGTAATTACGTAACTGCCTAAATACGTAAATGCCTAAATGGTTAAATGTAAAAATGCCTAAATGTCTAAATGATTAAATGCCTAAATGCCTAATTGCGTAAATGCCTAAATGCCTAAATGCCTAAATGGTTAAATGTATAAATGCCTAAATGTCTAAATGATTAAATGCCTAAATGCCTAATTGCGTAAATGCCTAAATGCCTAAATGCCTAAATGGTTAAATGTATAAATGCCTAAATGCCTAAATGCCTAAACGGATGAGAGCCTACGTGTCTAAATACCTAAATGCCTAAATAGTTAAATGTATAAATGCCTAAATGTCTAAATGCCTAAATGGTTAAAGGCCTAAATGCCTAAATGCCTAACTGCTTAATGCCTAAATGCCTAAATGCCTAAATGGTTAAATGCCTAAATGCCTAAATGCCTAAATGGTTAAATGTATAAATGCCTAAATGCCTAAATGCCTAAATGGTTATATGCCTAAATGCCTAAATGCCTAAATACCTAAGCGGATGAGAGCCTACGTGTCTAAATGCCTAATTGCCTAAATAAATAAATGTATAAATGTATAAGTGTCTAAATGCCTAAATGCCTAAATAGTTAAATGCCTAAATGTATAATCGTCTAAATGCTTAAATGCTTAATGCGTAATTGCGTAAATGCCTAAATACCTAAATGCCTAAGTGGTTAAATGTATAAATGTCTAAATGCTTAAATGCCTAAACGCCTAAATGCCTAAATGTTTAAATGCCTAAATGCCTAAATGCCTAAATGCCTAAATGGTTAAATGTATAAATGCCTAAATGTCTAAATGCGTAAATGCCTAAATACCTAACTGCGTAAATGCCTAAACGCCTAAATGCCTAAATGGTTAAATGCCTAAATGCCTAAATGCCTAAATGCCTAAATGGTTAAATGTATAAATGTCTAAATGTCTAAATGTCTAAATGTCTAAATGCTTAAATGCTTAATGCGTAATTGCGTAAATGCCTATATACGTAAATGCTTAAATGGTTAAATGTATAAATGCCTAAATGCCTAAATGCCTAAATGGTTATATGCCTAAATGCCTAAATGCCTAAATACCTAAGCGGATGAGTGCCTACGTGTCTAAATACCTAATTGCCTAAATGAATAAATGTATAAATGTATAAGTGTTTAAATGCCTAAATGCCTAAATGGTTAAATGCCTAAATGTATAAATATCTAAATGCTTAAATGCTTAATGCGTAATTGCGTAAATGCCTAAATACCTAAATGCCTAAGTGGTTAAATGTATAAATGCCTAAATGTCGAAATGCTTAAATGGCTAAATGCCTAACTGCGTAAATGCCTAAACGCCTAAATGTCCAAATGGTTAAATGCTTAAATACCTAATTGCCTAAATGCTTAAATGGTTAAATGTATAAATGCCTAAATATCTAAAAGCCTAAATGCCTAAATACCTAACTGCGTAAATGCCTAAATGCCTAAATGGTTAAATGCCTAAATGCCTAAATGCCTAAATGCCTTAACGGATAAAAGCCTACGTCTCTAAATGCTTAATTGCCTAAATGAATAAATGTATAAATGGTTAAGTCTCTAAATGCCTAAATGATTAAATGTATAAAAGTATAAATGCTTAAATGCCTAAATGGTTAAATGCCTAAATGTATAAATGTCTAAATGCTTAAATGCTTAATGCGTAATTACGTAACTGCCTAAATACGTAAATGCCTAAGTGGTTAAATGTAAAAATGCCTAAATGTCTAAATGATTAAATGCCTAAATGCCTAACTGCGTAAATGCCTAAATGCCTAAATGCCTAAATGGTTAAATGTATAAATGCCTAAATGTCTAAATGCCTAAATGCCTAAATACCTAAATGCCTAAACGGATGAGAGCCTACGTGTCTAAATGCCTAATTGCCTAAATGAATAAATGTATAAATGCCTAAGTGTCAAAATGCCTAAATGCCTAGATGTATAAAAGTATAAATGCCTAAATGCCTAAATGGTTAAATGCCTAAATGTATAAATGTCTAAATGCTTAAATGCTAAATGCGTAATTGCGTAAATGCCTAAATACCTAAATACCTAAATGGTTAGATGTATAAATGCCTAAATGTCTAAATGCCTAAATGCCTAAATGCCTAAATGCCTAACTGCGTAAATGCCTAAATGCCTAAATGCCTAACTGCGTAAATGCCTAAATGCCTAAATGCCTAAAAGGCTAAATGCCTAAATGCCTAAATGCCTAAATGCCTAAATGGTTAAATGTATAAATGCCTAAATGCCCAAATGGTTAAATGCCTAAATGCGTAAATGCCTAAATGCCTAAGCGAATGAGAGCCTGCGTGTCTAAATGCCTAATTGCCTAAATGAATAAATGTATAAATGCCTAAGTGTCTAAATGCCTAGATGCCTAAATGGTTAAATGCCTAAATGAATAAATGTCTATATGCTTAAATGCTTAATGCGTAAATGCCTAAATGCCTAAACGGATGAGAGCCTACGTGTCTAAATACCTAAATGCCTAAATAGTTAAATGTATAAATGCCTAAATGTCTAAATGCCTAAATAGTTAAATGTATAAATGCCTAAATGTCTAAATGCCTAAATGGTTAAAGGCCTAAATGCCTAAATGCCTAACTGCTTAATGCCTAAATGCCTAAATGCCTAAATGATTAAATGCCTAAATGCCTAAATGCCTAAATGGTTAAATGTATAAATGCCTAAATGCCTAAATGCCTAAATGGTTATATGCCTAAATGCCTAAATGCCTAAATACCTAAGCGGATGAGAGCCTACGTGTCTAAATGCCTAATTGCCTAAATAAATAAATGTATAAATGTATAAGTGTCTAAATGCCTAAATGCCTAAATAGTTAAATGCCTAAATGTATAAACGTCTAAATGCTTAAATGCTTAATGCGTAATTGCGTAAATGCCTAAATACCTAAATGCCTAAGTGGTTAAATGTATAAATGTCTAAATGCTTAAATGCCTAAACGCCTAAATGCCTAAATGGTTAAATGCCTAAATGCCTAAATGCCTAAATGCCTAAATGGTTAAATGTATAAATGCCTAAATGTCTAAATGCGTAAATGCCTAAATACCTAACTGCGTAAATGCCTAAACGCCTAAATGCCTAAATGGTTAAATGCCTAAATGCCTAAATGCCTAAATGGTTAAATGTATAAATGTCTAAATGTCTAAATGTCTAAATGCTTAAATGCTTAATGCGTAATTGCGTAAATGCCTATATACGTAAATGCTTAAATGGTTAAATGTATAAATGCCTAAATGCCTAAATGCCTAAATGGTTATATGCCTAAATGCCTAAATGCCTAAATACCTAAGCGGATGAGTGCCTACGTGTCTAAATACCTAATTGCCTAAATGAATAAATGTATAAATGTATAAGTGTTTAAATGCCTAAATGCCTAAATGGTTAAATGCCTAAATGTATAAATGTCTAAATGCTTAAATGCTTAATGCGTAATTGCGTAAATGCCTAAATACCTAAATGCCTAAGTGGTTAAATGTATAAATGCCTAAATGTCGAAATGCTTAAATGGCTAAATGCCTAACTGCGTAAATGCCTAAACGCCTAAATGTCTAAATGGTTAAATGCTTAAATACCTAATTGCCTAAATGCCTAAATGGTTAAATGTATAAATGCCTAAATATCTAAAAGCCTAAATGCCTAAATACCTAACTGCGTAAATGCCTAAATGCCTAAATGGTTAAATGCCTAAATGCCTAAATGCCTAAATGCCTTAACGGATAAAAGCCTACGTCTCTAAATGCTTAATTGCCTAAATGAATAAATGTATAAATGGTTAAGTCTCTAAATGCCTAAATGATTAAATGTATAAAAGTATAAATGCTTAAATGCCTAAATGGTTAAATGCCTAAATGTATAAATGTCTAAATGCTTAAATGCTTAATGCGTAATTACGTAACTGCCTAAATACGTAAATGCCTAAATGGTTAAATGTAAAAATGCCTAAATGTCTAAATGATTAAATGCCTAAATGCCTAATTGCGTAAATGCCTAAATGCCTAAATGCCTAAATGGTTAAATGTATAAATGCCTAAATGTCTAAATGATTAAATGCCTAAATGCCTAATTGCGTAAATGCCTAAATGCCTAAATGCCTAAATGGTTAAATGTATAAATGCCTAAATGCCTAAATGCCTAAACGGATGAGAGCCTACGTGTCTAAATACCTAAATGCCTAAATAGTTAAATGTATAAATGCCTAAATGTCTAAATGCCTAAATGGTTAAAGGCCTAAATGCCTAAATGCCTAACTGCTTAATGCCTAAATGCCTAAATGCCTAAATGGTTAAATGCCTAAATGCCTAAATGCCTAAATGGTTAAATGTATAAATGCCTAAATGCCTAAATGCCTAAATGGTTATATGCCTAAATGCCTAAATGCCTAAATACCTAAGCGGATGAGAGCCTACGTGTCTAAATGCCTAATTGCCTAAATAAATAAATGTATAAATGTATAAGTGTCTAAATGCCTCAATGCCTAAATAGTTAAATGCCTAAATGTATAATCGTCTAAATGCTTAAATGCTTAATGCGTAATTGCGTAAATGCCTAAATACCTAAATGCCTAAGTGGTTAAATGTATAAATGTCTAAATGCTTAAATGCCTAAACGCCTAAATGCCTAAATGTTTAAATGCCTAAATGCCTAAATGCCTAAATGCCTAAATGGTTAAATGTATAAATGCCTAAATGTCTAAATGCGTAAATGCCTAAATACCTAACTGCGTAAATGCCTAAACGCCTAAATGCCTAAATGGTTAAATGCCTAAATGCCTAAATGCCTAAATGCCTAAATGGTTAAATGTATAAATGTCTAAATGTCTAAATGTCTAAATGTCTAAATGCTTAAATGCTTAATGCGTAATTGCGTAAATGCCTATATACGTAAATGCTTAAATGGTTAAATGTATAAATGCCTAAATGCCTAAATGCCTAAATGGTTATATGCCTAAATGCCTAAATGCCTAAATACCTAAGCGGATGAGTGCCTACGTGTCTAAATACCTAATTGCCTAAATGAATAAATGTATAAATGTATAAGTGTTTAAATGCCTAAATGCCTAAATGGTTAAATGCCTAAATGTATAAATATCTAAATGCTTAAATGCTTAATGCGTAATTGCGTAAATGCCTAAATACCTAAATGCCTAAGTGGTTAAATGTATAAATGCCTAAATGTCGAAATGCTTAAATGGCTAAATGCCTAACTGCGTAAATGCCTAAACGCCTAAATGTCCAAATGGTTAAATGCTTAAATACCTAATTGCCTAAATGCCTAAATGGTTAAATGTATAAATGCCTAAATATCTAAAAGCCTAAATGCCTAAATACCTAACTGCGTAAATGCCTAAATGCCTAAATGGTTAAATGCCTAAATGCCTAAATGCCTAAATGCCTTAACGGATAAAAGCCTACGTCTCTAAATGCTTAATTGCCTAAATGAATAAATGTATAAATGGTTAAGTCTCTAAATGCCTAAATGATTAAATGTATAAAAGTATAAATGCTTAAATGCCTAAATGGTTAAATGCCTAAATGTATAAATGTCTAAATGCTTAAATGCTTAATGCGTAATTACGTAACTGCCTAAATACGTAAATGCCTAAGTGGTTAAATGTAAAAATGCCTAAATGTCTAAATGATTAAATGCCTAAATGCCTAACTGCGTAAATGCCTAAATGCCTAAATGCCTAAATGGTTAAATGTATAAATGCCTAAATGTCTAAATGCCTAAATGCCTAAATACCTAAATGCCTAAACGGATGAGAGCCTACGTGTCTAAATGCCTAATTGCCTAAATGAATAAATGTATAAATGCCTAAGTGTCAAAATGCCTAAATGCCTAGATGTATAAAAGTATAAATGCCTAAATGCCTAAATGGTTAAATGCCTAAATGTATAAATGTCTAAATGCTTAAATGCTAAATGCGTAATTGCGTAAATGCCTAAATACCTAAATACCTAAATGGTTAGATGTATAAATGCCTAAATGTCTAAATGCCTAAATGCCTAAATGCCTAAATGCCTAACTGCGTAAATGCCTAAATGCCTAAATGCCTAACTGCGTAAATGCCTAAATGCCTAAATGCCTAAAAGGCTAAATGCCTAAATGCCTAAATGCCTAAATGCCTAAATGGTTAAATGTATAAATGCCTAAATGCCCAAATGGTTAAATGCCTAAATGCGTAAATGCCTAAATGCCTAAGCGAATGAGAGCCTGCGTGTCTAAATGCCTAATTGCCTAAATGAATAAATGTATAAATGCCTAAGTGTCTAAATGCCTAGATGCCTAAATGGTTAAATGCCTAAATGAATAAATGTCTATATGCTTAAATGCTTAATGCGTAAATGCCTAAATGCCTAAACGGATGAGAGCCTACGTGTCTAAATACCTAAATGCCTAAATAGTTAAATGTATAAATGCCTAAATGTCTAAATGCCTAAATGGTTAAAGGCCTAAATGCCTAAATGCCTAACTGCTTAATGCCTAAATGCCTAAATGCCTAAATGGTTAAATGCCTAAATGCCTAAATGCCTAAATGGTTAAATGTATAAATGCCTAAATGCCTAAATGCCTAAATGGTTATATGCCTAAATGCCTAAATGCCTAAATACCTAAGCGGATGAGAGCCTACGTGTCTAAATGCCTAATTGCCTAAATGAATAAATGTATAAATGTATAAGTGTCTAAATGCCTAAATGCCTAAATGGTTAAATGCCTAAATGTATAAACGTCTAAATGCTTAAATGCTTAATGCGTAATTGCGTAAATGCCTAAATACCTAAATGCCTAAGTGGTTAAATGTATAAATGTCTAAATGCTTAAATGCCTAAACGCCTAAATGCCTAAATGGTTAAATGCCTAAATGCCTAAATGCCTAAATGCCCAAATGGTTAAATGTATAAATGCCTAAATGTCTAAATGCGTAAATGCCTAAATACCTAACTGCGTAAATGCCTAAACGCCTAAATGGTTAAATGCCTAAATGCCTAAATGCCTAAATGGTTAAATGTATAAATGTCTAAATGTCTAAATGTCTAAATGCTTAAATGCTTAATGCGTAATTGCGTAAATGCCTATATACGTAAATGCTTAAATGGTTAAATGTATAAATGCCTAAATGCCTAAATGCCTAAGTGGTTATAGGCCTAAATGCCTAAATGCCTAAATACCTAAGCGGATGAGAGCCTACGTGTCTAAATACCTAATTGCCTAAATGAATAAATGTATAAATGTATAAGTGTTTAAATGCCTAAATGCCTAAATGGTTAAATGCCTAAATGTATAAATGTCTAAATGCTTAAATGCTTAATGCGTAATTGCGTAAATGCCTAAATACCTAAATGCCTAAGTGGTTAAATGTATAAATGCCTAAATGTCGAAATGCTTAAATGGCTAAATGCCTAACTGCGTAAATGCCTAAATGGTTAAATGTATAAATGCCTAAATGCCTAAATGCCTAAATGGTTATATGCCTAAATGCCTAAATGCCTAAATACCTAAGCGGATGAGAGCCTACGTGTCTAAATGCCTAATTGCCTAAATGAATAAATGTATAAATGTATAAGTGTCTAAATGCCTAAATGCCTAAATGGTTAAATGCCTAAATGTATAAACGTCTAAATGCTTAAATGCTTAATGCGTAATTGCGTAAATGCCTAAATACCTAAATGCCTAAGTGGTTAAATGTATAAATGTTTAAATGCTTAAATGCCTAAACGCCTAAATGCCTAAATGGTTAAATGCCTAAATGCCTAAATGCCTAAATGCCCAAATGGTTAAATGTATAAATGCCTAAATGTCTAAATACGTAAATGCCTAAATACCTAACTGCGTAAATGCCTAAACGCCTAAATGGTTAAATGCCTAAATGCCTAAATGCCTAAATGGTTAAATGTATAAATGTCTAAATGTCTAAATGTCTAAATGCTTAAATGCTTAATGCGTAATTGCGTAAATGCCTATATACGTAAATGCTTAAATGGTTAAATGTATAAATGCCTAAATGCCTAAATGCCTAAGTGGTTATATGCCTAAATGCCTAAATGCCTAAATACCTAAGCGGATGAGAGCCTACGTGTCTAAATACCTAATTGCCTAAATGAATAAATGTATAAATGTATAAGTGTTTAAATGCCTAAATGCCTAAATGGTTAAATGCCTAAATGTATAAATGTCTAAATGCTTAAATGCTTAATGCGTAATTGCGTAAATGCCTAAATACCTAAATGCCTAAGTGGTTAAATGTATAAATGCCTAAATGTCGAAATGCTTAAATGGCTAAATGCCTAACTGCGTAAATGCCTAAACGCCTAAATGTCTAAATGGTTAAATGCCTAAATACCTAAATGCCTAAATGCTTAAATGGTTAAATGTATAAATGCCTAAATATCTAAATGCCTAAATGCCTAAATACCTAACTGCGTAAATGCCCAAATGCCTAAATGGTTAAACGCCTAAATGCCTAAATGCCTAAATGCCTAAATGCCTAAACGGATAAAAGCCTACGTGTCTAAATGCCTAATTGCCTAAATGAATAAATGTATAAATGCCTAAGTGTCTAAATGCTTAAATGCCTAAATGTATAAAAGTATAAATGTGTAAATGCCTAAATGCCTAAATGCCTAAATGGTTAAATGTATATATGCCTAAATGTCTAAATGCTTAAATGCCTAAATGCCTAACTGCGTAAATGCCTAAATGGTTAAATGCCTAAGTGCTTAAATGTCTAAATGCCTAAACTGGATGAGAGCCTACGTGTCTAAATGCCTAATTGCCTAAATGAGTAAATGTATAAATGCCTAAGTGTCTAAATGCCTAAATGCCTAAATGTATAAAAGTATAGATGCCTAAATGGTTAAATGCCTAAATGTATAAATGTCTAAATGCTTAAATGCTTAATGCGTAATTGCGTAAATGCCTAAATGCCTAAACGGATGAGAGCCTACGTGTCTAAATACCTAAATGGTTAAATGTATAAATGCCTAAATGCCTAAATGCCTAAATGGTTAAAGGCCTAAATGCCTAACTGCGTAAATGCCTAAATGCCTAAATGGTTAAATGTTTAAATGCCTAAATGCCTAAATGGTTAAATGTATAAATGCCTAAATGCCTAAATAATTATATGCCTAAATGCCTAAATACCTAAATACCTAAGCGATGAGAGTCTACATGTCTAAATGCCTAATTGCCTAAATGGTTAAATGGTTAAATGTTTAAATGCCTAAATGCCTAAATGGTTAAATGTATAAATGCCTAAATGTCGAAATGCCTAAATGGTTAAAGGCCTAAATGCCTAAATGCCTAACTGCGTAAATGCCTAAATGCCTAAATGCCTAAATGGTTAAATGTTTAAATGCCTAAATGCCTAAATGGTTAAATGTATAAATGCCTAAATGCCTAAATGGTTATATGCCTAAATGCCTAAATACCTAAATACCTAAGCGAATGAGAGCCTACGTGTCTAAATGCCTAAATGCCTAAATGGTTAAATGCCTAAATGTATAAACGTCTAAATGCTTAAATGCTTAATGCGTAATTGCGTAAATGCCTAAATACCTAAATGCCTATGTGGTTAAATGTATAAATGCCTAAATGTCTAAATGCTTAAATGCCTAAATGCCTAACTGCGTAAATGCCTAAACGCCTAAATGCCTAAATGGTTAAATGCCTAAATGCCTAAATGCCTAAATGCCTAAATGGTTAAATGTATAAATGCCTAAATGTCTAAATGTCTAAATGCTTAAATGCTTAATGCGTAATTGCGTAAATGCCTATATACGTAAATGCCTAAATGGTTAAATGTATAAATGCCTAAATGTCTAAATGCTTAAATGCCTAAATACCTAACTGCGTAAATGCCTGAATGCCTAAATGGTTAAATGCCTAAATGCCTAAATGCCTAAATGCCTAAATGCCTTAACGGATAAGAGCCTACGTGTCTAAATGCCTAATTCCCTAAATGAATAAATGTATAAATGGTTAAGTGTCTAAATGCCTAAATGATTAAATGTATAAAAGTATAAATGCTTAAATGCCTAACTGGTTAAATGCCTAAATGTAAAAATGTCTAAATGCTTAAATGCTTAATGCGTAATTACGTTAATGCCTAAATACGTAAATGCCTAAATGGTTAAATGTAAAAATGCCTAAATGTCTAAATGCCTAAATGCCAAAATGCCTAACTGTGTAAATGCCTAAATGCCTAAATGCCTAAATGGTTAAGTGTATAAATGCCTAAATGTCTAAATGGCTAAAGCCTAAATGCCTAAATGCCTAAACGATGACAGCCTAAGTGTCTAAATGCCTAATTGCCTAAATGAATAAATGTATAAATGCCTAAGTGTCAAAATGCCTAAATGCCTAGATGTATAAAAGTATAAATGTATAAGTGTCTAAACGCCTAAATGACTAAATGGTTAAATGCCTAAATGTATAAACGTCTAAATGCTTAAATGCTTAATGCGTAATTGCGTAAATGCCTAAATACCTAAATGCCTAAGTGGTTAAATGTATAAATGCCTAAATGTCGAAATGCTTAAATGCCTAAATGCCTAACTGCGTAAATGCCTAAATGCCTAACTGCGTAAATGCCTAAACGCCTAAATGCCTAAATGGTTAAATGCCTAAATGCCCTAAATGCGTAAATAGTTGAATGTATAAATGCCTAAATGTCTAAATGTCTAAATGCTTAAATGCTTAATGCGTAATTGCGTAAATGCCTATATACGTAAATGCCTAAATGGTTAAATGTATAAATGCCTAAATGTCTAAATGCCTAATGCCTAAATACCTAACTGCGTAAATGCCTAAATGCCTAAATGGTTAAATGCCTAAATGCCTAAATGCCTAAATGCCTTAACGGATAAAAGCCTACGTGTCTAAATGCCTAATTGCCTAAATGAATAAGTGTATAAATGTTTAAGTGTCTAAATGCCTAAATGATTAAATGTATAAAAGTATAAATGCTTAAATGCCTAAATGGTTAAATGCCTAAATGTATAAATGTCTAAATGCTTAAATGCTTAATGCGTAATTACGTAAATGCCTAAATACGTAAATGCCTAAATGGTTAAATGTAAAAATGCCTAAATGTCTAAATGCCTAAATGCCTAAATGCCTAACTGCGTAAATGCCTAAATGCCTAAATGCCTAAATGCCTAAATGGTTAAATGTATAAATGCCTAAATGTCTAAATGGCTAAATGCCTAAATACCTAAATGCCTAAACGTATGAGAGCCTACGTGTCTAAATGCCTAATTGCTTAATGAATAAATGTATAAATGCCTAAGTGTCAAAATGCCTAAATGCCTAGATGTATAAAAGTATAAATGCTTAAATGCCTAAATGGCTAAATGCCTAAATGTATAAATGTCTAAATGCTTAAATGCTAAAAACGTAATTGCGTAAATGCCTAGATACATAAATACCTAAATGGTTAAATGTATAAATGCCTAAATGTCTAAATGGCTAAATGCCTAAATACCTAAATGCCTAAACGTATGAGAGCCTACGTGTCTAAATGCCTAATTGCCTAAATGAATAAATGTATAAATGCCTAAGTGTCAAAATGCCTAAATGCCTAGATGTATAAAAGTATAAATGCTTAAATGCCTAAATGGCTAAATGCCTAAATGTATAAATGTCTAAATGCCTAAATGCCTAAATGCCTAACTGCGTAAATGCCTAAATGCCTAAATGCCTAAAAGGTGAATGCCTAAATGCCTAAATGCCTAAATGGTTAAATGTATAAATGCCTAAATGCCCAAATGGTTAAATGCCTAAATGCGTAAATGCCTAAATGCCTAAGCGAATGAGAGCCTGCGTGTCTAAATGCCTAATTGCCTAAATAAATAAATGTATAAATGCCTAAGTGTCTAAATGCCTAGAGGCCTAAATGGTTAAATGCCTAAATGTATAAATGTCTATATGCTTAAATGCTTAATGCGTAATTGCGTAAATGCCTAAATGCCTAAACGGATGAGGGCCTACGTGTCTAAATACCTAAATGCCTAAATGGTTAAATGTATAAATGCCTAAATGTTTAAATGAATAAATGGTTAAAGGCCTCAAATGCCTAAATGCCTAACTGCGCAAATGCCTAAATGCCTAAATGCCTAAATGGTTAAAATGCCTAAATGCCTAAATGCCTAAATGGTTAAATGTATAAATGCCTAAATGCCTAAATGCTTAAATGGTTATATGCCTAAATGCCTAAATGCCTAAATACCTAAGCGGATGAGAGCCTACGTGTCTAAATGCCTAAATGCCTAAACGGATGAGAGCCCACGTGTCTAAATACCTAAATGCCTAAATGGTTAAATGTATAAATGCCTAAATGTCTAAATGCCTAAATGGTTAAGGAGGCCTAAATGCCTAAATGCCTAACTGCGTAAATGCCTAAATGCCTAAATGCTTAAATGGTTAAATGCCTAAATGCCTAAATGCCTAAATGGTTAAATGTATAAATGCCTAAATGCCTAAATGCCTAAATGGTTATATGCCTAAATGCCTAAATACCTAAGCGGATGAGAGCCTACGTGTCTAAATGCCTAATTGCCTAATGAATAAATGTATAAATGTATAAGTGTCTAAATGCCTAAATGCCTAAATGCCTAAATGGTTAAATGCCTAAATGTATAAACGTCTAAATGCTTAAATGCTTAATGCGTAATTGCGTAAATGCCTAAATACCTAAATGCCTAACTGCGTAAATGCCTAAATGCCTAACTGCGTAAATGCCTAAACGCCTAAATGCCTAAATGGTTAAATGCCTAAATGCCTAAATGCCTAAATGCCTAAATAGTTAAATGTATAAATGCCTAAATGTTGAAATGTCTAAATGCTTAAATGCTTAATGCGTAATTGTGTAAATGCCTATATACGTAAATGCCTAAATGGTTAAATGTATAAATGCCTAAATGTCTAAATGCCTAAATGCCTAAATACCTAACTGCGTAAATGCCTAAATGCCTAAATGGTTAAATGTCTAAATGCCTAAATGCCTAAATGCCTTAACGGATAAAAGCCTACGTGTCTAAATGCCTAATTGCCTAAATGAATAAATGTATAAGTGGTTAAGTGTCTAAATGCCTAAATGATTAAATGTATGAAAGTATAAATGCTTAAATGCCTAAATGGTTAAATGCCTAAATGTATAATGTCTAAATGCTTAAATGCTTAATGCGTAATTACGTAAATGCCTAAATACGTAAATGCCTAAATGGTTAAATGTAAAAATGCCTAAATGTCTAAATGCCTAAATGCCTAAATGCCTAACTGCGTAAATGCCTAAATGCCTAAATGCCTAAATGGTTAATTGTATAAATGCCTAAATGTCTAAATGCCTAAATGCCTAAATACCTAAATGCCTAAACGGATGAGAGCCTACGTGTCTAAATGCCTAATTGCCTAAATGAATAAATGTATAAATGCCTAAGTGTCAAAATGCCTAAATGCCTAGATGTATAAAAGTATAAATGCCTAAATGCCTAAATGGTTAAATGCCTAAATGTATAAATGTCTAAATTCTTAAATGCTAAATGCGTAATTGCGTAAATGCCTAAATACCTAAATACCTAAATGGTTAAATGTATAAATGCCTAAATGTCTAAATGCCTAAATGCCTAAATGCCTAACTGCGTAAATGCCTAAATGCCTAAATGCCTAACTGCGTAAATGCCTAAATGCCTAAATGCCTAAAAGGTTAAATGCCTAAGTGCCTAAATGCCTAAATGCCTAAATGGTTAAATGTATAAATGCCTAAATGTCTAAATGCCTAAATGGTTAAAGGACTAAATGCCTAAATGCCTAACTGAGTAAATGCCTAAATGCCTAAATGGTTAAATGCCTAAATGCCTAAATGTATAAAAGTATAGATGCCTAAATGGTTAAATGCTTAAATGTATAAATGTCTTAATACTTAATTGCTTAATGCGTAATTGCGTAAATGCCTAAATGCCTAAACGGATGAGAGCCCACGTGTCTAAATACCTAAATGCCTAAATGGTTAAATGTATAAATGACTAAATGTCTAAATGCCTAAATGGTTAAAGGCCTAAATGCCTAAATGCCTAACTGCGTAAATGCCTAAATGCCTAAATGCCTAAATGGTTAAATGCCTAAATGCCTAAACGGATGAGAGCCCACGTGTCTAAATACCTAAATGCCTAAATGGTTAAATGTATAAATGCCTAAATGCCTAAATGCCTAAATGGTTATATGCCTAAATGCCTAAATGCCTAAATACTTAAGCGGATGAGAGCCTACGTGTCTAAATGCCTAATTGCCTAAATGAATAAATGTATAAATGTATAAGTGTCTAAATGCCTAAATGCTTAAATGGTTAAATGCCTAAATGTATAAACGTCTAAATGCTTAAATGCTTAATGCGTAATTGCGTAAATGCCTAAATACCTAAATGCCTAAGTGGTTAAATGTATAAATGTCTAAATACTTAAATGCCTAAACGCTTAAATGCCTAAATGGTTAAATGCCTAAATGCCTAAATGCCTAAATGCCTAAATGGTTAAATGTATAAATGCCTAAATGTCTAAATGCGTAAATGCCTAAATACCTAACTGCGTAAATGCCTAAATGCCTAAATGGTTAATGCCTAAATGCCTAAATACCTAAATGGTTAAATGTATAAATGTCTAAATGTCTAAATATCTAAATGCTTAAATGCTTAATGCGTAATTGCGTAAATGCCTATATACGTAAATGCTTAAATGGTTAAATGTATAAATGCCTAAATGCCTAAATGCCTAAATGGTTATATGCCTAAATGCCTAAATGCCTAAATACCTAAGCGGATGAGAGCCTACGTGTCTAAATACCTAATTGCCTAAATAAATAAATGTATAAATGTATAAGTGTTTAAATGCCTAAATGCCTAAATGGTTAAATGCCTAAATGTATAAATGTCTAAATGCTTAAATGCTTAATGCGTAAATTGCGTAAATGCCTAAATACCTAAATGCCTAAGTGGTTAAATGTATAAATGCCTAAATGTCGAAATGCTTAAATGGCTAAATGCCTAACTGCGTAAATGCCTAAACGCCTAAATGCCTAAATGGTTAAATGCCTAAATACCTAAATGCCTAAATGCCTAAATGGTTAAATGTATAAATGCCTAAATATCTATATGCCTAAATGCCTAAATACCTAACTGCGTAATGCCCAAATGCCTAAATGGTTAAATGCCTAAATGCCTAAATGCCTAAACGGATAAGAGCCTACGTGTCTAATGCCTAATTGCCTAAATGAATAAATGTTTAAATGCCTAAGTGTCTAAATGCTTAAATGCCTAAATGTATAAAAGTATAAATGTGTAAATGCCTAAATGCCTAAATGCCTAAATGGTTAAATGTATAAATGCCTAAATGTCTAAATGCTTAAATGCCTAAATGCCTAACTGCGTAAATGCCTAAATGCCTAAATGGTTAAATGCCTAAATGCTTAAATGTCTAAATGCCTAAACGGATGAGAGCCTACGTGTCTAAATGCCTAATTGCCTAAATGAGTAAATGTATAAATGCCTAAAGTGTCTAATGCCTAAATGCCTAAATGTATAAAAGTATAGATGCCTAAATGGTTAAATGCCTAAATGTATAAATGTCTAAATGCTTAATTGCTTAATGCGTAATTGCGTAAATGCCTAAATGCCTAAACGGATGAGAGCCTACGTGTCTAAATACCTAAATGCCTAAATGGTTAAATGTATAAATGCCTAAATGCCTAAATGCCTAAATGGTTAAAGACCTAAATGCCTAAATGCCTAACTGCGTAAATGCCTAAATGCCTAAATGCCTGAATGGTTAAATGTTTAAATGCCTAAATGCCGAAATGGTTAAATGTATAAATGCCTAAATGCCTAAATGGTTATATGCCTAAATGCCTAAATACCTAAATACCTAAGCGGATGAGAGCCTACATGTCTAAATGCCTAATTGCCTAAATGGTTAAATGGTTAAATGTTTAAATGCCTAAATGCCTAAATGGTTAAATGTATAAATGCCTAAATGTCTAAATGCCTAAATGGTTAAAGGCCTAAATGCCTAAATGCCTAACTGCGTAAATGCCTAAATGCCTAAATGCCTAAATGGTTAAATGTTTAAATGCCTAAATGCCTAAATGGTTAAATGTATAAATGCCTAAATGCCTAAATGGTTATATGCCTAAATGCCTAAATACCTAAATACCTAAGCGGATGAGAGCCTACGTGTCTAAATGCCTAAATGCCTAAATGGTTAAATGCCTAAATGTGTAAACGTCTAAATGCTTAAATGCTTAATGGGTAATTGCGTAAATGCCTAAATACCTAAATTTCTAAGTGGTTAAATGTATAAATGCCTAAATGTCTAAATGCTTAAATGCCTAAATGCCTAACTGCGTAAATGCCTAAAAGCCTAAATGCCTAAATGGTTAAATGCCTAAATGCCTAAGTGCCTAAATGCCTAAATGGTTAAATGTATAAATGCCTAAATGTCTAAATGTCTAAATGCTTAAATGCTTAATGCGTAATTGCGTAAATGCCTATATACGTAAATGCCTAAATGGTTAAATGTATAAATGCCTAAATGTCTAAATGGCTAAATGCCTAAATGCCTAAATGCCTAAACGGATGACAGCCTACGTGTCTAAATGCCTAATTGCCTAAATGAATAAATGTATAAATGCCTAAATGCCTAAATGGTTAAATGTATAAATGCCTAAATGCCTAAATGGTTATATGCCTAAATGCCTAAATACCTAAATACCTAAGCGAATGAGAGCCTACGTGTCTAAATGCCTAAATGCCTAAATGGTTAAATGCCTAAATGCCTAAACGGATAAAAGCCTACGTGTCTAAATGCCTAATTGCCTAAATGAATAAATGTATAAATGCCTAAGTGTCTAAATGCTTAAATGCCTAAATGTATAAAAGTATAAATGTGTAAATGCCTAAATGCCTAAATGCCTAAATGGTTAAATGTATATATGCCTAAATGTCTAAATGCTTAAATGCCTAAATGCCTAACTGCGTAAATGCCTAAATGGTTAAATGCCTAAGTGCTTAAATGTCTAAATGCCTAAACTGATGAGAGCCTACGTGTCTAAATGCCTAATTGCCTAAATGAGTAAATGTATAAATGCCTAAGTGTCTAAATGCCTAAATGCCTAAATGTATAAAAGTATAGATGCCTAAATGGTTAAATGCCTAAATGTATAAATGTCTAAATGCTTAAATGCTTAATGCGTAATTGCGTAAATGCCTAAATGCCTAAACGGATGAGAGCCTACGTGTCTAAATACCTAAATGGTTAAATGTATAAATGCCTAAATGCCTAAATGCCTAAATGGTTAAAGGCCTAAATGCCTAACTGCGTAAATGCCTAAATGCCTAAATGGTTAAATGTTTAAATGCCTAAATGCCTAAATGGTTAAATGTATAAATGCCTAAATGCCTAAATAATTATATGCCTAAATGCCTAAATACCTAAATACCTAAGCGGATGAGAGCCTACATGTCTAAATGCCTAATTGCCTAAATGGTTAAATGGTTAAATGTTTAAATGCCTAAATGCCTAAATGGTTAAATGTATAAATGCCTAAATGTCGAAATGCCTAAATGGTTAAAGGCCTAAATGCCTAAATGCCTAACTGCGTAAATGCCTAAATGCCTAAATGCCTAAATGGTTAAATGTTTAAATGCCTAAATGCCTAAATGGTTAAATGTATAAATGCCTAAATGCCTAAATGGTTATATGCCTAAATGCCTAAATACCTAAATACCTAAGCGAATGAGAGCCTACGTGTCTAAATGCCTAAATGCCTAAATGGTTAAATGCCTAAACGTATAGACGTCTAAATGCTTAAATGCTTAATGCGTAATTGCGTAAATGCCTAAATACCTAAATGCCTATGTGGTTAAATGTATAAATGCCTAAATGTCTAAATGCTTAAATGCCTAAATGCCTAACTGCGTAAATGCCTAAACGCCTAAATGCCTAAATGGTTAAATGCCTAAATGCCTAAATGCCTAAATGCCTAAATGGTTAAATGTATAAATGCCTAAATGTCTAAATGTCTAAATGCTTAAATGCTTAATGCGTAATTGCGTAAATGCCTATATACGTAAATGCCTAAATGGTTAAATGTATAAATGCCTAAATGTCTAAATGCTTAAATGCCTAAATACCTAACTGCGTAAATGCCTGAATGCCTAAATGGTTAAATGCCTAAATGCCTAAATGCCTAAATGCCTTAACGGATAAGAGCCTACGTGTCTAAATGCCTAATTCCCTAAATGAATAAATGTATAAATGGTTAAGTGTCTAAATGCCTAAATGATTAAATGTATAAAAGTATAAATGCTTAAATGCCTAACTGGTTAAATGCCTAAATGTAAAAATGTCTAAATGCTTAAATGCTTAATGCGTAATTACGTTAATGCCTAAATACGTCAATGCCTAAATGGTTAAATGTAAAAATGCCTAAATGTCTAAATGCCTAAATGCCAAAATGCCTAACTGTGTAAATGCCTAAATGCCTAAATGCCTAAATGGTTAAGTGTATAAATGCCTAAATGTCTAAATGGCTAAATGCCTAAATGCCTAAATGCCTAAACGGATGACAGCCTACGTGTCTAAATGCCTAATTGCCTAAATGTATAAATGCCTAAGTGTCAAAATGCCTAAATGCCTAGATGTATAAAAGTATAAATGTATAAGTGTCTAAACGCCTAAATGACTAAATGGTTAAATGCCTAAATGTATAAACGTCTAAATGCTTAAATGCTTAATGCGTAATTGCGTAAATGCCTAAATACCTAAATGCCTAAGTGGTTAAATGTATAAATGCCTAAATGTCGAAATGCTTAAATGCCTAAATGCCTAACTGCGTAAATGCCTAAATGCCTAACTGCGTAAATGCCTAAACGCCTAAATGCCTAAATGGTTAAATGCCTAAATGCCTAAATGCGTAAATAGTTAAATGTATAAATGCCTAAATGTCTAAATGTCTAAATGCTTAAATGCTTAATGCGTAATTGCGTAAATGCCTATATACGTAAATGCCTAAATGGTTAAATGTATAAATGCCTAAATGTCTAAATGCCTAAATGCCTAAATACCTAACTGCGTAAATGCCTAAATGCCTAAATGGTTAAATGCCTAAATGCCTAAATGCCTAAATGCCTTAACGGATAAAAGCCTACGTGTCTAAATGCCTAATTGCCTAAATGAATAAGTGTATAAATGTTTAAGTGTCTAAATGCCTAAATGATTAAATGTATAAAAGTATAAATGCTTAAATGCCTAAATGGTTAAATGCCTAAATGTATAAATGTCTAAATGCTTAAATGCTTAATGCGTAATTACGTAAATGCCTAAATACGTAAATGCCTAAATGGTTAAATGTAAAAATGCCTAAATGTCTAAATGCCTAAATGCCTAAATGCCTAACTGCGTAAATGCCTAAATGCCTAAATGCCTAAATGCCTAAATGGTTAAATGTATAAATGCCTAAATGTCTAAATGGCTAAATGCCTAAATACCTAAATGCCTAAACGTATGAGAGCCTACGTGTCTAAATGCCTAATTGCTTAAATGAATAAATGTATAAATGCCTAAGTGTCAAAATGCCTAAATGCCTAGATGTATAAAAGTATAAATGCTTAAATGCCTAAATGGCTAAATGCCTAAATGTATAAATGTCTAAATGCTTAAATGCTAAAAGCGTAATTGCGTAAATGCCTAGATACATAAATACCTAAATGGTTAAATGTATAAATGCCTAAATGTCTAAATGGCTAAATGCCTAAATACCTAAATGCCTAAACGTATGAGAGCCTACGTGTCTAAATGCCTAATTGCCTAAATGAATAAATGTATAAATGCCTAAGTGTCAAAATGCCTAAATGCCTAGATGTATAAAAGTATAAATGCTTAAATGCCTAAATGGCTAAATGCCTAAATGTATAAATGTCTAAATGCCTAAATGCCTAAATGCCTAACTGCGTAAATGCCTAAATGCCTAAATGCCTAAAAGGTGAATGCCTAAATGCCTAAATGCCTAAATGGTTAAATGTATAAATGCCTAAATGCCCAAATGGTTAAATGCCTAAATGCGTAAATGCCTAAATGCCTAAGCGAATGAGAGCCTGCATGTCTAAATGCCTAATTGCCTAAATAAATAAATGTATAAATGCCTAAGTGTCTCAATGCCTAGAGGCCTAAATGGTTAAATGCCTAAATGTATAAATGTCTATATGCTTAAATGCTTAATGCGTAATTGCGTAAATGCCTAAATGCCTAAACGGATGAGGGCCTACGTGTCTAAATACCTAAATGCCTAAATGGTTAAATGTATAAATGCCTAAATGTTTAAATGAATAAATGGTTAAAGGCCTAAATGCCTAAATGCCTAACTGCGCAAATGCCTAAATGCCTAAATGCCTAAATGGTTAAATGCCTAAATGCCTAAATGCCTAAATGGTTAAATGTATAAATGCCTAAATGCCTAAATGCTTAAATGGTTATATGCCTAAATGCCTAAATGCCTAAATACCTAAGCGGATGAGAGCCTACGTGTCTAAATGCCTAAATGCCTAAACGGATGAGAGCCCACGTGTCTAAATACCTAAATGCCTAAATGGTTAAATGTATAAATGCCTAAATGTCTAAATGCCTAAATGGTTAAAGGCCTAAATGCCTAAATGCCTAACTGCGTAAATGCCTAAATGCCTAAATGCTTAAATGGTTAAATGCCTAAATGCCTAAATGCCTAAATGGTTAAATGTATAAATGCCTAAATGCCTAAATGCCTAAATGGTTATATGCCTAAATGCCTAAATACCTAAGCGGATGAGAGCCTACGTGTCTAAATGCCTAATTGCCTAAATGAATAAATGTATAAATGTATAAGTGTCTAAATGCCTAAATGCCTAAATGCCTAAATGGTTAAATGCCTAAATGTATAAACGTCTAAATGCTTAAATGCTTAATGCGTAATTGCGTAAATGCCTAAATACCTAAATGCCTAACTGCGTAAATGCCTAAATGCCTAACTGCGTAAATGCCTAAACGCCTAAATGCCTAAATGGTTAAATGCCTAAATGCCTAAATGCCTAAATGCCTAAATAGTTAAATGTATAAATGCCTAAATGTTGAAATGTCTAAATGCTTAAATGCTTAATGCGTAATTGTGTAAATGCCTATATACGTAAATGCCTAAATGGTTAAATGTATAAATGCCTAAATGTCTAAATGCCTAAATGCCTAAATACCTAACTGCGTAAATGCCTAAATGCCTAAATGGTTAAATGTCTAAATGCCTAAATGCCTAAATGCCTTAACGGATAAAAGCCTACGTGTCTAAATGCCTAATTGCTTAATGAATAAATGTATAAGTGGTTAAGTGTCTAAATGCCTAAATGATTAAATGTATGAAAGTATAAATGCTTAAATGCCTAAATGGTTAAATGCCTAAATGTATAAATGTCTAAATGCTTAAATGCTTAATGCGTAATTACGTAAATGCCTAAATACGTAAATGCCTAAATGGTTAAATGTAAAAATGCCTAAATGTCTAAATGCCTAAATGCCTAAATGCCTAAATGCCTAAATGGTTAATTGTATAAATGCCTAAATGTCTAAATGCCTAAATGCCTAAATACCTAAATGCCTAAACGGATGAGAGCCTACGTGTCTAAATGCCTAATTGCCTAAATGAATAAATGTATAAATGCCTATGTGTCAAAATGCCTAAATGCCTAGATGTATAAAAGTATAAATGCCTAAATGCCTAAATGGTTAAATGCCTAAATGTATAAATGTCTAAATTCTTAAATGCTAAATGCGTAATTGCGTAAATGCCTAAATACCTAAATACCTAAATGGTTAAATGTATAAATGCCTAAATGTCTAAATGCCTAAATGCCTAAATGCCTAACTGCGTAAATGCCTAAATGCCTAAATGCCTAACTGCGTAAATGCCTAAATGCCTAAATGCCTAAAAGGTTAAATGCCTAAGTGCCTAAATGCCTAAATGCCTAAATGGTTAAATGTATAAATGCCTAAATGTCTAAATGCCTAAATGGTTAAAGGACTAAATGCCTAAATGCCTAACTGCGTAAATGCCTAAATGCCTAAATGGTTAAATGCCTAAATGCCTAAATGTATAAAAGTATAGATGCCTAAATGGTTAAATGCTTAAATGTATAAATGTCTAAATACTTAATTGCTTAATGCGTAATTGCGTAAATGCCTAAATGCCTAAACGGATGAGAGCCCACGTGTCTAAATACCTAAATGCCTAAATGGTTAAATGTATAAATGACTAAATGTCTAAATGCCTAAATGGTTAAAGGCCTAAATGCCTAAATGCCTAACTGCGTAAATGCCTAAATGCCTAAATGCCTAAATGGTTAAATGCCTAAATGCCTAAACGGATGAGAGCCCACGTGTCTAAATACCTAAATGCCTAAATGGTTAAATGTATAAATGCCTAAATGCCTAAATGCCTAAATGGTTATATGCCTAAATGCCTAAATGCCTAAATACTTAAGCGGATGAGAGCCTACGTGTCTAAATGCCTAATTGCCTAAATGAATAAATGTATAAATGTATAAGTGTCTAAATGCCTAATTGCTTAAATGGTTAAATGCCTAAATGTATAAACGTCTAAATGCTTAAATGCTTAATGCGTAATTGCGTAAATGCCTAAATACCTAAATGCCTAAGTGGTTAAATGTATAAATGTCTAAATACTTAAATGCCTAAACGCTTAAATGCCTAAATGGTTAAATGCCTAAATGCCTAAATGCCTAAATGCCTAAATGGTTAAATGTATAAATGCCTAAATGTCTAAATGCGTAAATGCCTAAATACCTAACTGCGTAAATGCCTAAATTCCTAAATGGTTAAATGCCTAAATGCCTAAATACCTAAATGGTTAAATGTATAAATGTCTAAATGTCTAAATATCTAAATGCTTAAATGCTTAATGCGTAATTGCGTAAATGCCTATATACGTAAATGCTTAAATGGTTAAATGTATAAATGCCTAAATGCCTAAATGCCTAAATGGTTATATGCCTAAATGCCTAAATGCCTAAATACCTAAGCGGATGAGAGCCTACGTGTCTAAATACCTAATTGCCTAAATAAATAAATGTATAAATGTATAAGTGTTTAAATGCCTAAATGCCTAAATGGTTAAATGCCTAAATGTATAAATGTCTAAATGCTTAAATGCTTAATGCGTAATTGCGTAAATGCCTAAATACCTAAATGCCTAAGTGGTTAAATGTATAAATGCCTAAATGTCGAAATGCTTAAATGGCTAAATGCCTAACTGCGTAAATGCCTAAACGCCTAAATGCCTAAATGGTTAAATGCCTAAATACCTAAATGCCTAAATGCCTAAATGGTTAAATGTATAAATGCCTAAATATCTATATGCCTAAATGCCTAAATACCTAACTGCGTAAATGCCCAAATGCCTAAATGGTTAAATGCCTAAATGCCTAAATGCCTAAACGGATAAGAGCCTACGTGTCTAAATGCCTAATTGCCTAAATGAATAAATGTTTAAATGCCTAAGTGTCTAAATGCTTAAATGCCTAAATGTATAAAAGTATAAATGTGTAAATGCCTAAATGCCTAAATGCCTAAATGGTTAAATGTATAAATGCCTAAATGTCTAAATGCTTAAATGCCTAAATGCCTAACTGCGTAAATGCCTAAATGCCTAAATGGTTAAATGCCTAAATGCTTAAATGTCTAAATGCCTAAACGGATGAGAGCCTACGTGTCTAAATGCCTAATTGCCTAAATGAGTAAATGTATAAATGCCTAAGTGTCTAAATGCCTAAATGCCTAAATGTATAAAAGTATAGATGCCTAAATGGTTAAATGCCTAAATGTATAAATGTCTAAATGCTTAATTGCTTAATGCGTAATTGCGTAAATGCCTAAATGCCTAAACGGATGAGAGCCTACGTGTCTAAATACCTAAATGCCTAAATGGTTAAATGTATAAATGCCTAAATGCCTAAATGCCTAAATGGTTAAAGACCTAAATGCCTAAATGCCTAACTGCGTAAATGCCTAAATGCCTAAATGCCTGAATGGTTAAATGTTTAAATGCCTAAATGCCGAAATGGTTAAATGTATAAATGCCTAAATGCCTAAATGGTTATATGCCTAAATGCCTAAATACCTAAATACCTAAGCGGATGAGAGCCTACATGTCTAAATGCCTAATTGCCTAAATGGTTAAATGGTTAAATGTTTAAATGCCTAAATGCCTAAATGGTTAAATGTATAAATGCCTAAATGTCTAAATGCCTAAATGGTTAAAGGCCTAAATGCCTAAATGCCTAACTGCGTAAATGCCTAAATGCCTAAATGCCTAAATGGTTAAATGTTTAAATGCCTAAATGCCTAAATGGTTAAATGTATAAATGCCTAAATGCCTAAATGGTTATATGCCTAAATGCCTAAATACCTAAATACCTAAGCGGATGAGAGCCTACGTGTCTAAATGCCTAAATGCCTAAATGGTTAAATGCCTAAATGTGTAAACGTCTAAATGCTTAAATGCTTAATGGGTAATTGCGTAAATGCCTAAATACCTAAATTTCTAAGTGGTTAAATGTATAAATGCCTAAATGTCTAAATGCTTAAATGCCTAAATGCCTAACTGCGTAAATGCCTAAAAGCCTAAATGCCTAAATGGTTAAATGCCTAAATGCCTAAGTGCCTAAATGCCTAAATGGTTAAATGTATAAATGCCTAAATGTCTAAATGTCTAAATGCTTAAATGCTTAATGCGTAATTGCGTAAATGCCTATATACGTAAATGCCTAAATGGTTAAATGTATAAATGCCTAAATGTCTAAATGCCTAAATGCCTAAATACCTAACTGCGTAAATGCCTAAATGCCTAAATGGTTAAATGCCTAAATGCCTAAATGCCTAAATGCCTAAATGCCTTAACGGATAAGATCCTACGTGTCTAAATGCCTAATTGCCTAAATGAATAAATGTATAAATGGTTAAGTGTCTAAATGCCTAATGATTAAATGTATAAAAGTATAAATGCTTAAATGCCTAAATGGTTAAATGCCTAAATGTATAAATGTCTAAATGCTTAAATGCTTAATGCGTAATTACGTAAATGCCTAAATACGTAAATGCCTAAATGGTTAAATGTAAAAATGCCTAAATGTCTAAATGCCTAAATGCCAAAATGCCTAACTGTGTAAATGCCTAAATGCCTAAATGCCTAAATGGTTAAATGTATAAATGCCTAAATGTCTAAATGCCTAAATGCCTAAATGCCTAAATGCCTAAACGGATGAGAGCCTACGTGTCTAAATGCCTAATTGCCTAAATGAATAAATGTATAAATGCCTAAGTGTCAAAATGCCTAAATGCCTAGATGTATAAAAGTATAAATGTATAAGTGTCTAAATGCCTAAATGACTAAATGGTTAAATGCCTAAATGTATAAACGTCTAAATGCTTAAATTCTTAATGCGTAATTGCGTAAATGCCTAAATACCTAAATGCCTAAGTGGTTAAATGTATAACTGCCTAAATGTCGAAATGCTTAAATGCCTAAATGCCTAACTGCGTAAATGCCTAAATGCCTAACTGCGTAAATGCCTAAACGCCTAAATGCCTAAATGGTTAAATGCCTAAATGCCTAAATGCGTAAATAGTTAAATGTATAAATGCCTAAATGTCTAAATGTCTAAATGCTTAAATGCTTAATGCGTAATTGCGTAAATGCCTATATACGTAAATGCCTAAATGGTTAAATGTATAAATGCCTAAATGTCTAAATGCCTAAATGCCTAAATACCTAACTGCGTAAATGCCTAAATGCCTAAATGGTTAAATGCCTAAATGCCAAAATGCCTAAATGCCTTAACGGATAAAAGCCTACGTGTCTAAATGCCTAATTGCCTAAATGAATAAATGTATAAATGGTTAAGTGTCTAAATGCCTAAATGATTAAATGTATAAAAGTATAAATGCTTAAATGCCTAAATGGTTAAATGCCTAAATGTATAAATGTCTAAATGCTTAAATGCTTAATGCGTAATTACGTAAATGCCTAAATGGTTAAATGTAAAAATGCCTAAATGTCTAAATGCCTAAATGCCTAAATGCCTAACTGCGTAAATGCCTAAATGCCTAAATGCCTAAAAGGTTAAATGTATAAATGCCTAAATGTCTAAATGCCTAAATGCCTAAATACCTAAATGCCTAAACGGATGAGAGCCTACGTGTCTAAATGATTAATTGCCTAAATGAATAAATGTATAAATGCCTAAGTGTCAAAATGCCTAAATGCCTAGATGTATAAAAGTATAAATGCCTAAATGCCTAAATGGTTAAATGCCTAAATGTATAAATGTCTAAATGCTTAAATGCTAAATGCGTAATTGCGTAAATGCCTAAATACCTAAATACCTAAATGGTTAAATGTATAAATGCCTAAATGTCTAAATGCCTAAATGCCTAAATGCCTAACTGCGTAAATGCCTAAATGCCTAAATGCCTAACTGCGTAAATGCCTAAATGCCTAAATGCCTAAATGCCTAAAAGGTTGAATGCCTAAATGCCTAAATTCCTAAATGCCTAAATGGTTAAATGTATAAATGCCTAAATGCCCAAATGGTTAAATGCCTAAATGCGTAAATGCCTAAATGCCTAAGCGAATGAGAGCCTGCGTGTCTAAATGCCTAATTGCCTAAATAAATAAATGTATAAATGCCTAAGTGTCTAAATGCCTAGATGCCTAAATGGTTAAATGCCTAAATGTATAAATGTCTATATGCTTAAATGCTTAATGCGTAATTGCGTAAATGCCTAAATGCCTAAACGGATGAAAGCCTACGTGTCTAAATACCTAAATGTCTAAATGCCTAAATGGTTAAAGGCCTAAATGCCTAAATGCCTTACTGCGTAAATGCCTAAATGGTTAAATGCCTAAACGCCTAAATGCCTAAATGGTTAAATGTATAAATGCCTAAATGCCTAAATGCCTAAATGGTTATATGCCTAAATGCCTAAATGCCTAAATACCTAAGCGGATGAGAGCCTACGTGTCTAAATGCCTAAATGCCTAAACGGATGAGAGCCCACGTGTCTAAATACCTAAATGCCTAAATGGTTAAATGTATAAATGCCTAAATGTCTAAATGCCTAAATGGTTAAAGGCCTAAATGCCTAAATGCCTAACTGCGTAAATGCCTAAATGCCTAAATGCCTAAATGGTTAAATGCCTAAATGCCTAAATGCCTAAATGGTTAAATGTATAAATGCCTAAATGCCTAAATGCCTAATTGGTTATATGCCTAAATGCCTAAATGCCTAAATACCTAAGCGGATGAGAGCCTACGTGTCTAAATGCCTAATTGCCTAAATGAATAAATGTATAAATGTATAAGTGTCTAAATGCCTAAAAGCCTAAATGGTTAAATGCCTAAATGTATAAACGTCTAAATGCTTAAATGCTTAATGCGTAATTGCGTAAATGCCTAAATACCTAAATGCCTAAGTGGTTATATGTATAAATGCCTAAATGTCGAAATGCTTAAATGCCTAAATGCCTAACTGCGTAAAGGCCTAAATGCCTAACTGCGTAAATGCCTAAACGCCTAAATGCCTAAATGGTTAAATGCCTAAATGCCTAAATGCCTAAATGCCTAAATAGTTAAATGTATAAATGCCTAAATGTTTAAATGTCTAAATGCTTAAATGCTTAATGCGTAATTGCGTAAATGCCTATATACGTAAATGCCTAAATGGTTAAATGTATAAATGCCTAAATGTCTAAATGCCTAAATGTCTAAATGCCTAAATGCCTAAATACCTAACTGCGTAAATGCCTAAATGCCTAAATGGTTAAATGCCTAAATGCCTAAATGCCTAAATGCCTTAACGGATAAAAGCCTACGTGTCTAAATGCCTAATTGCCTAAATGAATAAATGTATAAGTGGTTAAGTGTCTAAATGCCTAAATGATTAAACGTATAAAAGTATAAATGCTTAAATGCCTAAATGGTTAAATGCCTAAATGTATAAATGTCTAAATGCTTAAATGCTTAATGCGTAATTACGTAAATGCCTAAATACGTAAATGCCTAAATGGTTAAATGTAAAAATGCCTAAATGTCTAAATGCCTAAATGCCTAAATGCCTAACTGCGTAAATGCCTAAATGCCTAAATGCCAAAATGGTTAATTGTATAAATGCCTAAATGTCTAAATGCTTAAATGCCTAAATACCTAAATGCCTAAACGGATGAGAGCCTACGTGTCTAAATGCCTAATTGCCTAAATGAATAAATGTATAAATGCCTATTTGTCAAAATGCCTAAATGCCTAGATGTATAAAAGTATAAATGCCTAAATGCCTAAATGGTTAAATGCCTAAATGTATAAATGTCTAAATGCTTAAATGCTAAATGCGTAATTGCGTAAATGCCTAAATACCTAAATACCTAAATGGTTAAATGTATAAATGCCTAAATGTCTAAATGCCTAAATGCCTAAATGCCTAACTGCGTAAATGCCTAAATGCCTAAATGCCTAACTGCGTAAATGCCTAAATGCCTAAATGCCTAAAAGGTTAAATGCCTAAATGCCTAAATGCCTAAATGCCTAAATGCCTAAATGCCTAAATAGTTAAATGTATAAATGCCTAAATGTTTAAATGTCTAAATGCTTAAATGCTTAATGCGTAATTGCGTAAATGCCTATATACGTAAATGCCTAAATGGTTAAATGTATAAATGCCTAAATGTCTAAATGCCTAAATGTCTAAATGCCTAAATGCCTAAATACCTAACTGCGTAAATGCCTAAATGCCTAAATGGTTAAATGCCTAAATGCCTAAATGCCTTAACGGATAAAAGCCTACGTGTCTAAATGCCTAATTGCCTAAATGAATAAATGTATAAGTGGTTAAGTGTCTAAATGCCTAAATGATTAAACGTATAAAAGTATAAATGCTTAAATGCCTAAATGGTTAAATGCCTAAATGTATAAATGTCTAAATGCTTAAATGCTTAATGCGTAATTACGTAAATGCCTAAATACGTAAATGCCTAAATGGTTAAATGTAAAAATGCCTAAATGTCTAAATGCCTAAATGCCTAAATGCCTAACTGCGTAAATGCCTAAATGCCTAAATGCCAAAATGGTTAATTGTATAAATGCCTAAATGTCTAAATGTTTAAATGCCTAAATACCTAAATGCCTAAACGGATGAGAGCCTACGTGTCTAAATGCCTAATTGCCTAAATGAATAAATGTATAAATGCCTATTTGTCAAAATGCCTAAATGCCTAGATGTATAAAAGTATAAATGCCTAAATGCCTAAATGGTTAAATGCCTAAATGTATAAATGTCTAAATGCCTAAATGCTAAATGCGTAATTGCGTAAATGCCTAAATACCTAAATACCTAAATGGTTAAATGTATAAATGCCTAAATGTCTAAATGCCTAAATGCCTAAATGCCTAACTGCGTAAATGCCTAAATGCCTAAATACCTAACTGCGTAAATGCCTAAACGCCTAAATGGTTAAATGCCTAAATGCCTAAATGCCTAAATGGTTAAATGTATAAATGTCTAAATGTCTAAATGTCTAAATGCTTAAATGCTTAATGCGTAATTGCGTAAATGCCTATATACGTAAATGCTTAAATGGTTAAATGTATAAATGCCTAAATGCCTAAATGCCTAAGTGGTTATATGCCTAAATGCCTAAATGCCTAAATACCTAAGCGGATGAGAGCCTACGTGTCTAAATACCTAATTGCCTAAATGAATAAATGTATAAATGTATAAGTGTTTAAATGCCTAAATGTCTAAATGGTTAAATGCCTAAATGTATAAATGTCTAAATGCTTAAATGCTTAATGCGTAATTGCGTAAATGCCTAAATACCTAAATGCCTAAGTGGTTAAATGTATAAATGCCTAAATGTCGAAATGCTTAAATGGCTAAATGCCTAACTGCTTAAATGCCTAAATGGTTAAATGTATAAATGCCTAAATGCCTAAATGCCTAAATGGTTATATGCCTAAATGCCTAAATGCCTAAATACCTAAGCGGATGAGAGCCTACGTGTCTAAATGCCTAATTGCCTAAATGAATAAATGTATAAATGTATAAGTGTCTAAATGCCTAAATGCCTAAATGGTTAAATGCCTAAATGTATAAACGTCTAAATGCTTAAATGCTTAATGCGTAATTGCGTAAATGCCTAAATACCTAAATGCCTAAGTGGTTAAATGTATAAATGTCTAAATGCTTAAATGCCTAAACGCCTAAATGCCTAAATGGTTAAATGCCTAAATGCCTAAATGCCTAAATGCCCAAATGGTTAAATGTATAAATGCCTAAATGTCTAAATGCGTAAATGCCTAAATACCTAACTGCGTAAATGCCTAAACGCCTAAATGGTTAAATGCCTAAATGCCTAAATGCCTAAATGGTTAAATGTATAAATGTCTAAATGTCTAAATGTCTAAATGCTTAAATGCTTAATGCGTAATTGCGTAAATGCCTATATACGTAAATGCTTAAATGGTTAAATGTATAAATGCCTAAATGCCTAAATGCCTAAGTGGTTATATGCCTAAATGCCTAAATGCCTAAATACCTAAGCGGATGAGAGCCTACGTGTCTAAATACCTAATTGCCTAAATGAATAAATGTATAAATGTATAAGTGTTTAAATGCCTAAATGCCTAAATGGTTAAATAACTAAATGTATAAATGTCTAAATGCTTAAATGCTTAATGCGTAATTGCGTAAATGCCTAAATACCTAAATGCCTAAGTGGTTAAATGTATAAATGCCTAAATGTCGAAATGCTTAAATGGCTAAATGCCTAACTGCGTAAATGCCTAAACGCCTAAATGTCTAAATGGTTAAATGCCTAAATACCTAAATGCCTAAATGCCTAAATGGTTAAATGTATAAATGCCTAAATATCTAAATGCCTAAATGCATAAATACCTAACTGCGTAAATGCCCAAATGCCTAAATGGTTAAACGCCTAAATGCCTAAATGCCTAAATGCCTAAATGCCTAAACGGATAAAAGCCTACGTGTCTAAATGCCTAATTGCCTAAATGAATAAATGTATAAATGCCTAAGTGTCTAAATGCTTAAATGCCTAAATGTATAAAAGTATAAATGTGTAAATGCCTAAATGCCTAAATGCCTAAATGGTTAAATGTATATATGCCTAAATGTCTAAATGCTTAAATGCCTAAATGCCTAACTGCGTAAATGCCTAAATGCCTAAATGGTTAAATGCCTAAGTGCTTAAATGTCTAAATGCCTAAACTGATGAGAGCCTACGTGTCTAAATGCCTAATTGCCTAAATGAGTAAATGTATAAATGCCTAAGTGTCTAAATGCCTAAATGCCTAAATGTATAAAAGTATAGATGCCTAAATGGTTAAATGCCTAAATGTATAAATGTCTAAATGCTTAAATGCTTAATGCGTAATTGCGTAAATGCCTAAATGCCTAAAAGGATGAGAGCCTACGTGTCTAAATACCTAAATGGTTAAATGTATAAATGCCTAAATGCCTAAATGCCTAAATGGTTAAAGGCCTAAATGCCTAACTGCGTAAATGCCTAAATGCCTAAATGGTTAAATGTTTAAATGCCTAAATGCCTAAATGGTTAAATGTATAAATGCCTAAATGCCTAAATAATTATATGCCTAAATGCCTAAATACCTAAATACCTAAGCGGATGAGAGCCTACATGTCTAAATGCCTAATTGCCTAAATGGTTAAATGGTTAAATGTTTAAATGCCTAAATGCCTAAATGGTTAAATGTATAAATGCCTAAATGTCGAAATGCCTAAATGGTTAAAGGCCTAAATGCCTAAATGCCTAACTGCGTAAATGCCTAAATGCCTAAATGCCTAAATGGTTAAATGTTTAAATGCCTAAATGCCTAAATGGTTAAATGTATAAATGCCTAAATGCCTAAATGGTTATATGCCTAAATGCCTAAATACCTAAATACCTAAGCGAATGAGAGCCTACGTGTCTAAATGCCTAAATGCCTAAATGGTTAAATGCCTAAATGTATAAACGTCTAAATGCTTAAATGCTTAATGCGTAATTGCGTAAATGCCTAAATACCTAAATGCCTATGTGGTTAAATGTATAAATGCCTAAATGTCTAAATGCTTAAATGCCTAAATGCCTAACTGCGTAAATGCCTAAACGCCTAAATGCCTAAATGGTTAAATGCCTAAATGCCTAAATGCCTAAATGCCTAAATGGTTAAATGTATAAATGCCTAAATGTCTAAATGTCTAAATGCTTAAATGCTTAATGCGTAATTGCGTAAATGCCTATATACGTAAATGCCTAAATGGTTAAATGTATAAATGCCTAAATGTCTAAATGCTTAAATGCCTAAATACCTAACTGCGTAAATGCCTGAATGCCTAAATGGTTAAATGCCTAAATGCCTAAATGCCTAAATGCCTAAATGCCTTAACGGATAAGAGCCTACGTGTCTAAATGCCTAATTGCCTAAATGAATAAATGTATAAATGGTTAAGTGTCTAAATGCCTAAATGATTAAATGTATAAAAGTATAAATGCTTAAATGCCTAACTGGTTAAATGCCTAAATGTAAAAATGTCTAAATGCTTAAATGCTTAATGCGTAATTACGTTAATGCCTAAATACGTAAATGCCTAAATGGTTAAATGTAAAAATGCCTAAATGTCTAAATGCCTAAATGCCAAAATGCCTAACTGTGTAAATGCCTAAATGCCTAAATGCCTAAATGGTTAAGTGTATAAATGCCTAAATGTCTAAATGGCTAAATGCCTAAATGCCTAAATGCCTAAACGGATGACAGCCTACGTGTCTAAATGCCTAATTGCCTAAATGAATAAATGTATAAATGCCTAAGTGTCAAAATGCCTAAATGCCTAGATGTATAAAAGTATAAATGTATAAGTGTCTAAATGCCTAAATGACTAAATGGTTAAATGCCTAAATGTATAAACGTCTAAATGCTTAAATGCTTAATGCGTAATTGCGTAAATGCCTAAATACCTAAATGCCTAAGTGGTTAAATGTATAAATGCCTAAATGTCGAAATGCTTAAATGCCTAAATGCCTAACTGCGTAAATGCCTAAATGCCTAACTGCGTAAATGCCTAAACGCCTAAATGCCTAAATGGTTAAATGCCTAAATGCCTAAATGCGTAAATAGTTAAATGTATAAATGCCTAAATGTCTAAATGTCTAAATGCTTAAATGCTTAATGCGTAATTGCGTAAATGCCTATATACGTAAATGCCTAAATGGTTAAATGTATAAATGCCTAAATGTCTAAATGCCTAAATGCCTAAATACCTAACTGCGTAAATGCCTAAATGCCTAAATGGTTAAATGCCTAAATGCCTAAATGCCTAAATGCCTTAACGGATAAAAGCCTACGTGTCTAAATGCCTAATTGCCTAAATGAATAAGTGTATAAATGTTTAAGTGTCTAAATGCCTAAATGATTAAATGTATAAAAGTATAAATGCTTAAATAACTAAATGGTTAAATGCCTAAATGTATAAATGTCTAAATGCTTAAATGCTTAATGCGTAATTACGTAAATGCCTAAATACGTAAATGCCTAAATGGTTAAATGTAAAAATGCCTAAATGTCTAAATGCCTAAATGCCTAAATGCCTAACTGCGTAAATGCCTAAATGCCTAAATGCCTAAATGCCTAAATGGTTAAATGTATAAATGCCTAAATGTCTAAATGGCTAAATGCCTAAATACCTAAATGCCTAAACGTATGAGAGCCTACGTGTCTAAATGCCTAATTGCTTAAATGAATAAATGTATAAATGCCTAAGTGTCAAAATGCCTAAATGCCTAGATGTATAAAAGTATAAATGCTTAAATGCCTAAATGGCTAAATGCCTAAATGTATAAATGTCTAAATGCTTAAATGCTAAAAGCGTAATTGCGTAAATGCCTAGATACATAAATACCTAAATGGTTAAATGTATAAATGCCTAAATGTCTAAATGGCTAAATGCCTAAATACCTAAATGCCTAAACGTATGAGAGCCTACGTGTCTAAATGCCTAATTGCCTAAATGAATAAATGTATAAATGCCTAAGTGTCAAAATGCCTAAATGCCTAGATGTATAAAAGTATAAATGCTTAAATGCCTAAATGGCTAAATGCCTAAATGTATAAATGTCTAAATGCCTAAATGCCTAAATGCCTAACTGCGTAAATGCCTAAATGCCTAAATGCCTAAAAGGTGAATGCCTAAATGCCTAAATGCCTAAATGGTTAAATGTATAAATGCCTAAATGCCCAAATGGTTAAATGCCTAAATGCGTAAATGCCTAAATGCCTAAGCGAATGAGAGCCTGCGTGTCTAAATGCCTAATTGCCTAAATAAATAAATGTATAAATGCCTAAGTGTCTAAATGCCTAGAGGCCTAAATGGTTAAATGCCTAAATGTATAAATGTCTATATGCTTAAATGCTTAATGCGTAATTGCGTAAATGCCTAAATGCCTAAACGGATGAGGGCCTACGTGTCTAAATACCTAAATGCCTAAATGGTTAAATGTATAAATGCCTAAATGTTTAAATGAATAAATGGTTAAAGGCCTAAATGCCTAAATGCCTAACTGCGCAAATGCCTAAATGCCTAAATGCCTAAATGGTTAAATGCCTAAATGCCTAAATGCCTAAATGGTTAAATGTATAAATGCCTAAATGCCTAAATGCTTAAATGGTTATATGCCTAAATGCCTAAATGCCTAAATACCTAAGCGGATGAGAGCCTACGTGTCTAAATGCCTAAATGCCTAAACGGATGAGAGCCCACGTGTCTAAATACCTAAATGCCTAAATGGTTAAATGTATAAATGCCTAAATGTCTAAATGCCTAAATGGTTAAAGGCCTAAATGCCTAAATGCCTAACTGCGTAAATGCCTAAATGCCTAAATGCTTAAATGGTTAAATGCCTAAATGCCTAAATGCCTAAATGGTTAAATGTATAAATGCCTAAATGCCTAAATGCCTAAATGGTTATATGCCTAAATGCCTAAATACCTAAGCGGATGAGAGCCTACGTGTCTAAATGCCTAATTGCCTAAATGAATAAATGTATAAATGTATAAGTGTCTAAATGCCTAAATGCCTAAATGGTTAAATGCCTAAATGTATAAACGTCTAAATGCTTAAATGCTTAATGCGTAATTGCGTAAATGCCTAAATACCTAAATGCCTAACTGCGTAAATACCTAAATGCCTAACTGCGTAAATGCCTAAACGCCTAAATGCCTAAATGGTTAAATGCCTAAATGCCTAAATGCCTAAATGCCTAAATAGTTAAATGTATAAATGCCTAAATGTTGAAATGTCTAAATGCTTAAATGCTTAATGCGTAATTGTGTAAATGCCTATATACGTAAATGCCTAAATGGTTAAATGTATAAATGCCTAAATGTCTAAATGCCTAAATGCCTAAATACCTAACTGCGTAAATGCCTAAATGCCTAAATGGTTAAATGCCTAAATGCCTAAATGCCTAAATGCCTTAACGGATAAAAGCCTACGTGTCTAAATGCCTAATTGCCTAAATGAATAAATGTATAAGTGGTTAAGTGTCTAAATGCCTAAATGATTAAATGTATGAAAGTATAAATGCTTAAATGCCTAAATGGTTAAATGCCTAAATGTATAAACGTCTAAATGCTTAAATGCTTAATGCGTAATTGCGTAAATGCCTAAATACCTAAATGCCTAACTGCGTAAATGCCTAAATGCCTAACTGCGTAAATGCCTAAACGCCTAAATGCCTAAATGGTTAAATGCCTAAATGCCTAAATGCCTAAATGCCTAAATAGTTAAATGTATAAATGCCTAAATGTTGAAATGTCTAAATGCCTAAATGCCTAAATGCCTAACTGCGTAAATGCCTAAATGCCTAAATGCCTAAATGGTTAATTGTATAAATGCCTAAATGTCTAAATGCCTAAATGCCTAAATACCTAAATGCCTAAACGGATGAGAGCCTACGTGTCTAAATGCCTAATTGCCTAAATGAATAAATGTATAAATGCCTAAGTGTCAAAATGCCTAAATGCCTAGATGTATAAAAGTATAAATGCCTAAATGCCTAAATGGTTAAATGCCTAAATGTATAAATGTCTAAATTCTTAAATGCTAAATGCGTAATTGCGTAAATGCCTAAATACCTAAATACCTAAATGGTTAAATGTATAAATGCCTAAATGTCTAAATGCCTAAATGCCTAAATGCCTAACTGCGTAAATGCCTAAATGCCTAAATGCCTAACTGCGTAAATGCCTAAATGCCTAAATGCCTAAAAGGTTAAATGCCTAAGTGCCTAAATGCCTAAATGCCTAAATGGTTAAATGTATAAATGCCTAAATGTCTAAATGCCTAAATGGTTAAAGGACTAAATGCCTAAATGCCTAACTGCGTAAATGCCTAAATGCCTAAATGGTTAAATGCCTAAATGCCTAAATGTATAAAAGTATAGATGCCTAAATGGTTAAATGCTTAAATGTATAAATGTCTAAATACTTAATTGCTTAATGCGTAATTGCGTAAATGCCTAAATGCCTAAACGGATGAGAGCCCACGTGTCTAAATACCTAAATGCCTAAATGGTTAAATGTATAAATGACTAAATGTCTAAATGCCTAAATGGTTAAAGGCCTAAATGCCTAAATGCCTAACTGCGTAAATGCCTAAATGCCTAAATGCCTAAATGGTTAAATGCCTAAATGCCTAAACGGATGAGAGCCCACGTGTCTAAATACCTAAATGCCTAAATGGTTAAATGTATAAATGCCTAAATGCCTAAATGCCTAAATGGTTATATGCCTAAATGCCTAAATGCCTAAATACCTAAGCGGATGAGAGCCTACGTGTCTAAATGCCTAATTGCCTAAATGAATAAATGTATAAATGTATAAGTGTCTAAATGCCTAAATGCTTAAATGGTTAAATGCCTAAATGTATAAACGTCTAAATGCTTAAATGCTTAATGCGTAATTGCGTAAATGCCTAAATACCTAAATGCCTAAGTGGTTAAATGTATAAATGTCTAAATACTTAAATGCCTAAACGCTTAAATGCCTAAATGGTTAAATGCCTAAATGCCTAAATGCCTAAATGCCTAAATGGTTAAATGTATAAATGCCTAAATGTCTAAATGCGTAAATGCCTAAATACCTAACTGCGTAAATGCCTAAATGCCTAAATGGTTAAATGCCTAAATGCCTAAATGCCTAAATGGTTAAATGTATAAATGTCTAAATGTCTAAATATCTAAATGCTTAAATGCTTAATGCGTAATTGCGTAAATGCCTATATACGTAAATGCTTAAATGGTTAAATGTATAAATGCCTAAATGCCTAAATGCCTAAATGGTTATATGCCTAAATGCCTAAATGCCTAAATACCTAAGCGGATGAGAGCCTACGTGTCTAAATACCTAATTGCCTAAATAAATAAATGTATAAATGTATAAGTGTTTAAATGCCTAAATGCCTAAATGGTTAAATGCCTAAATGTATAAATGTCTAAATGCTTAAATGCTTAATGCGTAATTGCGTAAATGCCTAAATACCTAAATGCCTAAGTGGTTAAATGTATAAATGCCTAAATGTCGAAATGCTTAAATGGCTAAATGCCTAACTGCGTAAATGCCTAAACGCCTAAATGCCTAAATGGTTAAATGCCTAAATACCTAAATGCCTAAATGCCTAAATGGTTAAATGTATAAATGCCTAAATATCTAAATGCCTAAATGCCTAAATACCTAACTGCGTAAATGCCCAAATGCCTAAATGGTTAAATGCCTAAATGCCTAAATGCCTAAACGGATAAGAGCCTACGTGTCTAAATGCCTAATTGCCTAAATGAATAAATGTTTAAATGCCTAAGTGTCTAAATGCTTAAATGCCTAAATGTATAAAAGTATAAATGTGTAAATGCCTAAATGCCTAAATGCCTAAATGGTTAAATGTATAAATGCCTAAATGTCTAAATGCTTAAATGCCTAAATGCCTAACTGCGTAAATGCCTAAATGCCTAAATGGTTAAATGCCTAAATGCTTAAATGTCTAAATGCCTAAACGGATGAGAGCCTACGTGTCTAAATGCCTAATTGCCTAAATGAGTAAATGTATAAATGCCTAAGTGTCTAAATGCCTAAATGCCTAAATGTATAAAAGTATAGATGCCTAAATGGTTAAATGCCTAAATGTATAAATGTCTAAATGCTTAATTGCTTAATGCGTAATTGCGTAAATGCCTAAATGCCTAAACGGATGAGAGCCTACGTGTCTAAATACCTAAATGCCTAAATGGTTAAATGTATAAATGCCTAAATGCCTAAATGCCTAAAATGGTTAAAGGCCTAAATGCCTAAATGCCTAACTGCGTAAATGCTAAATGCCTAAATGCCTGAATGGTTAAATGTTTAAATGCCTAAATGCCTAAATGGTTAAATGTATAAATGCCTAAATGCCTAAATGGTTATATGCCTAAATGCCTAAATACCTAAATACCTAAGCGGATGAGAGCCTACATGTCTAAATGCCTAATTGCCTAAATGGTTAAATGGTTAAATGTTTAAATGCCTAAATGCCTAAATGGTTAAATGTATAAATGCCTAAATGTCTAAATGCCTAAATGGTTAAAGGCCTAAATGCCTAAATGCCTAACTGCGTAAATGTCTAAATGCCTAAATGCCTAAATGGTTAAATGTTTAAATGCCTAAATGCCTAAATGTTAAATGTATAAATGCCTAAATGCCTAAATGGTTATATGCCTAAATGCCTAATTACCTAAATACCTAAGCGGATGAGAGCCTACGTGTCTAAATGCCTAAATGCCTAATGGTTAAATGCCTAAATGTGTAAACGTCTAAATGCTTAAATGCTTAATGGGTAATTGCGTAAATGCCTAAATACCTAAATGCCTTAAGTGGTTAAATGTATAAATGCCTAAATGTCTAAATGCTTAAATGCCTAAATGCCTAACTGCGTAAATGCCTAAACGCCTAAATGCCTAAATGGTTAAATGCCTAAATGCCTAAGTGCCTAAATGCCTAAATGGTTAAATGTATAAATGCCTAAATGTCTAAATGTCTAAATGCTTAAATGCTTAATGCGTAATTGCGTAAATGCCTATATACGTAAATGCCTAAATGGTTAAATGTATAAATGCCTAAATGTTCTAAATGCCTAAATGCCTAAATACCTAACTGCGTAAATGCCTAAATGCCTAAATGGTTAAATGCCTAAATGCCTAAATGCCTAAATGCCTAAATGCCTTAACGGATAAGATCCTACGTGTCTAAATGCCTAATTGCCTAAATGAATAAATGTATAAATGGTTAAGTGTCTAAATGCCTAATGATTAAATGTATAAAAGTATAAATGCTTAAATGCCTAAATGGTTAAATGCCTAAATGTATAAATGTCTAAATGCTTAAATGCTTAATGCGTAATTACGTAAATGCCTAAATACGTAAATGCCTAAATGGTTAAATGTAAAAATGCCTAAATGTCTAAATGCCTAAATGCCAAAATGCCTAACTGTGTAAATGCCTAAATGCCTAAATGCCTAAATGGTTAAATGTATAAATGCCTAAATGTCTAAATGCCTAAATGCCTAAATGCCTAAATGCCTAAACGGATGAGAGCCTACGTGTCTAAATGCCTAATTGCCTAAATGAATAAATGTATAAATGCCTAAGTGTCAAAATGCCTAAATGCCTAGATGTATAAAAGTATAAATGTATAAGTGTCTAAATGCCTAAATGACTAAATGGTTAAATGCCTAAATGTATAAACGTCTAAATGCTTAAATTCTTAATGCGTAATTGCGTAAATGCCTAAATACCTAAATGCCTAAGTGGTTAAATGTATAACTGCCTAAATGTCGAAATGCTTAAATGCCTAAATGCCTAACTGCGTAAATGCCTAAATGCCTAACTGCGTAAATGCCTAAACGCCTAAATGCCTAAATGGTTAAATGCCTAAATGCCTAAATGCGTAAATAGTTAAATGTCTAAATGCTTAAATGCTTAATGCGTAATTGCGTAAATGCCTATATACGTAAATGCCTAAATGGTTAAATGTATAAATGCCTAAATGTCTAAATGCCTAAATGCCTAAATACCTAACTGCGTAAATGCCTAAATGCCTAAATGGTTAAATGCCTAAATGCCTAATTGCCTAAATGAATAAATGTATAAATGGTTAAGTGTCTAAATGCCTAAATGATTAAATGTATAAAAGTATAAATGCTTAAATGCCTAAATGGTTAAATGCCTAAATGTATAAATGTCTAAATGCTTAAATGCTTAATGCGTAATTACGTAAATGCCTAAATGGTTAAATGTAAAAATGCCTAAATGTCTAAATGCCTAAATGCCTAAATGCCTAACTGCGTAAATGCCTAAATGCCTAAATGCCTAAAAGGTTAAATGTATAAATGCCTAAATGTCTAAATGCCTAAATGCCTAAATACCTAAATGCCTAAACGGATGAGAGCCTACGTGTCTAAATGATTAATTGCCTAAATGAATAAATGTATAAATGCCTAAGTGTCAAAATGCCTAAATGCCTAGATGTATAAAAGTATAAATGCCTAAATGCCTAAATGGTTAAATGCCTAAATGTATAAATGTCTAAATGCTTAAATGCTAAATGCGTAATTGCGTAAATGCCTAAATACCTAAATACCTAAATGGTTAAATGTATAAATGCCTAAATGTCTAAATGCCTAAATGCCTAAATGCCTAACTGCGTAAATGCCTAAATGCCTAAATGCCTAACTGCGTAAATGCCTAAATGCCTAAATGCCTAAATGCCTAAAAGGTTGAATGCATAAATGCCTAAATTCCTAAATGCCTAAATGGTTAAATGTATAAATGCCTAAATGCCCAAATGGTTAAATGCCTAAATGCGTAAATGCCTAAATGCCTAAGCGAATGAGAGCCTGCGTGTCTAAATGCCTAATTGCCTAAATAAAAAAATGTATAAATGCCTAAGTGTCTAAATGCCTAGATGCCTAAATGGTTAAATGCCTAAATGTATAAATGTCTATATGCTTAAATGCTTAATGCGTAATTGCGTAAATGCCTAAATGCCTAAACGGATGAAAGCCTACGTGTCTAAATACCTAAATGTCTAAATGCCTAAATGGTTAAAGGCCTAAATGCCTAAATGCCTTACTGCGTAAATGCCTAAATGGTTAAATGCCTAAACGCCTAAATGCCTAAATGGTTAAATGTATAAATGCCTAAATGCCTAAATGCCTAAATGGTTATATGCCTAAATGCCTAAATGCCTAAATACCTAAGCGGATGAGAGCCTACGTGTCTAAATGCCTAAATGCCTAAACGGATGAGAGCCCACGTGTCTAAATACCTAAATGCCTAAATGGTTAAATGTATAAATGCCTAAATGTCTAAATGCCTAAATGGTTAAAGGCCTAAATGCCTAAATGCCTAACTGCGTAAATGCCTAAATGCCTAAATGCCTAAATGGTTAAATGCCTAAATGCCTAAATGGTTAAATGTATAAATGCCTAAATGCCTAAATGCCTAATTGGTTATATGCCTAAATGCCTAAATGCCTAAATACCTAAGCGGATGAGAGCCTACGTGTCTAAATGCCTAATTGCCTAAATGAATAAATGTATAAATGTATAAGTGTCTAAATGCCTAAAAGCCTAAATGGTTAAATGCCTAAATGTATAAACGTCTAAATGCTTAAATGCTTAATGCGTAATTGCGTAAATGCCTAAATACCTAAATGCCTAAGTGGTTATATGTATAAATGCCTAAATGTCGAAATGCTTAAATGCCTAAATGCCTAACTGCGTAAATGCCTAAATGCCTAACTGCGTAAATGCCTAAACGCCTAAATGCCTAAATGGTTAAATGCCTAAATGCCTAAATGCCTAAATGCCTAAATAGTTAAATGTATAAATGCCTAAATGTTTAAATGTCTAAATGCTTAAATGCTTAATGCGTAATTGCGTAAATGCCTATATACGTAAATGCCTAAATGGTTAAATGTATAAATGCCTAAATGTCTAAATGCCTAAATGTCTAAATGCCTAAATGCCTAAATACCTAATTGCGTAAATGCCTAAATGCCTAAATGGTTAAATGCCTAAATGCCTAAATGCCTAAATGCCTTAACGGATAAAAGCCTACGTGTCTAAATGCCTAATTGCCTAAATGAATAAATGTATAAGTGGTTAAGTGTCTAAATGCCTAAATGATTAAACGTATAAAAGTATAAATGCTTAAATGCCTAAATGGTTAAATGCCTAAATGTATAAATGTCTAAATGCTTAAATGCTTAATGCGTAATTACGTAAATGCCTAAATACGTAAATGCCTAAATGGTTAAATGTAAAAATGCCTAAATGTCTAAATGCCTAAATGCCTAAATGCCTAACTGCGTAAATGCCTAAATGCCTAAATGCCAAAATGGTTAATTGTATAAATGCCTAAATGTCTAAATGCTTAAATGCCTAAATACCTAAATGCCTAAACGGATGAGAGCCTACGTGTCTAAATGCCTAATTGCCTAAATGAATAAATGTATAAATGCCTATTTGTCAAAATGCCTAAATGCCTAGATGTATAAAAGTATAAATGCCTAAATGCCTAAATGGTTAAATGCCTAAATGTATAAATGTCTAAATGCTTAAATGCTAAATGCGTAATTGCGTAAATGCCTAAATACCTAAATACCTAAATGGTTAAATGTATAAATGCCTAAATGTCTAAATGCCTAAATGCCTAAATGCCTAACTGCGTAAATGCCTAAATGCCTAAATGCCTAACTGCGTAAATGCCTAAATGCCTAAATGCCTAAAAGGTTAAATGCCTAAATGCCTAAATGCCTAAATGCCTAAATGGTTAAATGTATAAATGCCTAAATGCCCAAATGGTTAAATGCCTAAATGCCTAAGTGAATGAGAGCCTGCGTGTCTTAATGCCTAATTGCCTAAATGAATAAATGTATAAATGCCTAAGTGTCTAAATGCCTAGATGCCTAAATGTATAAATGTCTATATGCTTAAATGCTTAATGCGTAATTGCGTAAATGCCTAAATGCCTAAACGGATGAGAGCCTACGTGTCTAAATACCTAAATGCCTAAATGGTTAAATGTATAAATGCCTAAATGTCTAAATGCCTAAGTGGTTAAAGGACTAAATGCCTAAATGCCTAACTGCGTAAATGCCTAAATGCCTAAATGCCTAAATGGTTAAATGCCTAAATGCCTAAATGCCTAAATGGTTAAATGTATAAATGCCTAAATGCCTAAATGCCTAAATGGTTATATGCCTAAATGCCTAAATGCCTAAATACCTAAGCGGATGAGAGCCTACGTGTCTAAATGCCTAATTGCCTAAATGAATAAATGTATAAATGTATAAGTGTCTAAATGCCTAAATGCCTAAATGGTTAAATGCCTAAATGTATAAACGTCTAAATGCTTAAATGCTTAATGCGTAATTGCGTAAATGCCTAAATACCTAAATGGCTAAGTGGTTAAATGTATAAATGTCTAAATGCTTAAATGCCTAAACGCCTAAATGCCTAAATGGTTAAATGCCTAAATGCCTAAATGCCTAAATGCCTAAATGGTTAAATGTATAAATGCCTAAATGTCTAAATGCGTAAATGCCTAAATACCTAACTGCGTAAATGCCTAAACGCCTAAATGCCTAAATGGTTAAATGCCTAAATGCCTAAATGCCTAAATGCCTAAATGGTTAAATGTATAAATGCCTAAATGTCTAAATGTCTAATGCTTAAATGCTTAATGCGTAATTGCGTAAATGCCTATATACGTAAATGCTTAAATGGTTAAATGTATAAATGCCTAAATGCCTAAATGCCTAAATGGTTATATGCCTAAATGCCTAAACGCCTAAATACCTAAGTGGATGAGAGCCTACGTGTCTAAATACCTAATTGCCTTAATGAATAAATGTATAAATGTATAAGTGTTTAAATGCCTAAATGCCTAAGTGGTTAAATGCCTAAATGTATAAATGTCTAAATGCTTAAATGCCTAATGCGTAATTGCGTAAATGCCTAAATACCTAAATGCCCAAGTAGTTAAATGTATAAATGCCTAAATGTCGAAATGCTTAAGTGGCTAAATGCCTAACTGCGTAAATGCCTAAACGCCTAAATGCCTAAATGGATAAATGCCTAAATGCCTAAATGCCTAAATGCCTAAATGGTTAAATGTATAAATGCCTAAATATCTAAATGCCTAAATGCCTGAATACCTAACTGCGTAAATGCCCAAATGCCTAAATGGTTAAATGCCTAAATGCCTAAATGCCTAAATGCCTAAATGCCTAAACGGATAAGAGCCTACGTGTCTAAATGCCTAATTGCCTAAATGAATAAATGTATAAATGCCTAAGTGTCTAAATGCTTAAATGCCTAAATGTATAAAAGTATAAATGTGTAAATGCCTAAATGCCTAAATGCCTAAATGGTTAAATGTATAAATGCCTAAATGTCTAAGTGCTTAAATGCCTAAATGCCTAACAGCGTAAATGCCTAAATGCCTAAATGGTTAAATGCCTAAATGCTTAAATGTCGAAATGCCTAAACGGATGAGAGCCTACGTGTCTAAATGCCTAATTGCCTAAATGAATAAATGTATAAATGCCTAAGTGTCTAAATGCCTAAATGCATAAATGTATAAAAGTATAGATGCCTAAATGGTTAAATGCCTAAATGTATAAATGTCTAAATGCTTAAATGCTTAATGCGTAATTGCGTAAATGCCTAAATGTCTAAACGGATGAGAGCCTACGTGTCTAAATACCTAAATGCCTAAATGGTTAAATGTATAAATGCCTAAATGTCTAAATGCCTAAATGGTTAAAGGCCTAAATGCCTAAATGCCTAACTGCGTAAATGCCTAAATGCCTAAATGGTTAAATGTTTAAATGCCAAAATGCCTAAATGGTTAAATGTATAAATGCCTAAATGCCTAAATGGTTATATGCCTAAATGCCTAAATGCCCAAAATACCTAAGCGGATGAGAGCCGACGTGTCTAAATGCCTAATTGTCTAAATGAATAAATGTATAAATGTATGTGTCTAAATGCCTAAATGCCTAAATGGTTAAATGACTAAATGTATAAACGTCTAAATGCTTAAATGCTTAATGCGTAATTGCGTAAATGCCTAAATACCTAAATGCCTAAGTGGTTAAATGTATAAATGCCTAAATGTCTAAATGCTTAAATGCCTAAATGCCTAACTGCGTAAATGCTTAAATGCCTAACTGCGTAAATGCCTAAACGCCTAAATGCCTAAATGGTTAAATGCCTAAATGCCTAAATGCCTAAATGCCTAAATGGTTAAATGTATAAATGCCTAAATGTCTAAATGCCTAAATGCCTAAATACCTAACTGCGTAAATGCCTAAATGCCTAAATGGTTAAATGCCTAAATGCCTAAATGCCTAAATGCCTAAATGCCTTAACGGATAAGAGCCTACGTGTTTAAATGCCTAATTGCTTAAATGAATAAATGTATAAATGGTTAAGTGTCTAAATGCCTAAATGATTAAATGTATAAAAGTATAAATGCTTAAATGCCTAAATGGTTAAATGCCTAAATGTATAAATGTCTAAATGCTTAAATGCTTAATGCGTAATTACGTAAATGCCTAAATACGTAAATGCCTAAATGGTTAAATGTAAAAATGCCTAAATGTCTAACTGCGTAAATGCCTAAATGCCTAAATGCCTAAATGGTTAAATGTATAAATGCTTAAATGTCTAAATGCCTAAATGCCTAAATGCCTAAATACCTAAACGGATGAGAGCCTACGTGTCCAAATGCCTAATTGCTTAAATGAATAAATGTATAAATGCCTAAGTGTCAAAATGCCTAAATGCCTAGATGTATAAAAGTATAAATGCCTAAATGCCTAAATGGTTAAATGCCTAAATGTATAAATGTCTAAATGCTTAAATGCTTAATGCGTAATTGCGTAAATGCCTAAATACCTAAATGCCTAAATGGTTAAATGTATAAATGCCTAAATGCCTAAATGGTTAAATGCCTAAATGCCTAAATGCCTAAACGCCTAAATGGTTAAATGTATAAATGCCTAAATGCCTAAATGGATAAATGCCTACATGCCTAAATGTCTAAATGCCTAAGCGAATGAGAGCCTACGTGCCTAAATGCCTAAATGCCTAACTGCGTAAATGTCTAAATGCCTAAATGCCTAACTGCGTAAATGCCTAAATGCCTAAATGCCTAAAAGGTTAAATGCCTAAATGCCTAAATGCCTAAATGCCTAAATGGTTAAATGTATAATTGCCTAAATGCCTAAATGGTTAAATGCCTACATGCCTAAATGTCTAAATGCCTAAGCGAATGAGAGCCTACGTGTCTAAATGCCTAATTGCCTAAATGAATAAATGTATATATGCCTAAGTGTCTAAATGCCTAAATGGTTAAATGCCTAAATGTATAAATGTCTAAATGCTTAAATGCTTAATGCGTAATTGCGTAAATGTTTAAATACGTAAATGCCTAAATGGTCAAATGGTTAAATGCCTAAATGCCTAAATGCCTAAATGTCTAAATGGTTAAATGCATAAATGCCTAAATGTCTAAATATCTAAATGCCTAAATGCCTAACTGCGTAAATGCTTAATGCCTAAATGCCTTAATGGTTAATTGCTTAAATGCCTAAATGCCTAAACGGATGAGAGCCTACGTGTTTAAATGAATAAATGCCTAAATAAATAAATGTATAAGTGCCTAAGTGTCTAAATGCCTAAATGCCTAAATGTATAAAAGTATAAATGCGTAAATGCCTAAATACCAAAATGCCTAAATGGCTAAATCCCTAAATGCCTAAATGCCTAAACGCCTAAACGGTTATATGTATAAATGCCTAAATGTCTAAATGCCAAAATGCCTAAATGCCTAACTTGGTAAATGCCTAAATGCCTAAATGTATAAAAGTTTAAATGCGTAAATGCCTAAATGCCTAAATGCCTAAATGGTTAAATGTATAAATGCCTAAATGTCTAAATGCCTAAATCACTAAATTCCTAACTGCGTAAATGCCTAAATGGTTAAATGCCTAAATGTATAAATGTCTATATGCTTAAATGCTTAATGCGTAATTGCGTAAATGCCTAAATACCTAAATGCCTAAATGGTTAAGTGTATAAATGCCTAAATGTCTAAATGCCTAAATGCCTAAATGCCTAACTGCGTAAATGCCTAAAAGGTTAAATGCCTAAATGCCTAAATGCCTAAATGGTTAAGTGTATAAATGCCTAAATGTCTCAATGCCTAAATGCCTAAATGCCTAACTGCGTAAATGCCTAAATGCCTAAATGCCTAAATGGTTAAATGCCTAATGCCTAAATGCCTAAACGGATGAGAGCCTACGTGTCTAAATGCCTAAATGTCTAAATGAATAAATGTATTAATGCCTAAGTGTCTAAATGCCTAAACGCTTAAATGTATGAAAGTATAAGTGCGTAAATGCCTTAATACCAAAATGCCTAAATGGTTAAATGCCTAAATGCCTAAATGGTTATGTGTATAAATGCCTAAATGTCTAAATGCTTAAACGCCTAAATGCCTAACTGCGTAAATGCCTAAATGCCTAAATGCCTAAATGAATAAATGTACAAATGCCTAAGTGTATAAATGCTTAAATGCCTAAATGTGTAAAAGCATAAATGTGTAAATGCCTAAATGCCTAAATGCCTAAATGGTTAAATGTATAAATTCCTAAATGTCTAAATGCCTAAATGCCTAAATGCCTAACTGCGTAAATGCCTAAATGCCTAAATGTCTAAATGGTTAAATGCCTAAATGCCTAAATGTCTAAATGCCTAAACGGATGAGAGCCTACGTGTCTAAATGCCTAATTGCCTAAATAAATAAATATATAAATGCCTAAGTGTCTAATTGCCTAAATGCCTAAATGAATAAAAGTATAGATGCCTAAATGGTTAAATGCCTAAATGTATAAATGTCTAAATGTTTAAATGCTTAATGCGTAATTGCGTAAATGCCTAAATGCCTAAACGGATGAGAGCCTACGTGTCTAAATACCTAAATACCCAAATGGTTAAATGTATAAATGCCTAAATGTCTAAATGCCTAAATGGTTAAATGCCTAAATGCCTAAATGCCGAACTGCGTAAATGCCTAAATGCCTAAATGCCTAAATGGTTAAATGCCTAAATGCCTAAATGCCTAAATGGTTAAATGTATAAATGCATTAATGCCTAAATGCCTAAACGGTTATATGCCTAAATGCCTAAATGCCTAAGTACCTAAACGGATGAGAGCCTACCTGTCTAAATGCCTAATTGCCTAAATGAATAAATGTATAAATGCCTAAGTGTCTAAATGCCTAAATGCCTAAATGGTTAAATGCCTAAATGTATAAATGTCTAAATGCTTAAATGCTTAATGCGAAATTGCGTAAATGCCTAAATACCTAAATGCCTAACTGGTTAAATGTATAAATGCTTAAATGTCTAAATTCCTAAATGCCTAAATGCCTAACTGCGTAAATGCCTAAACGCCTAAATGCCTAAATGGTTAAGTGCCTAAATGCCTAAATGCCTAAATGCCCAAATGGTTAAATGTATAAATGCCTAAACGTCTAAATGCCTAAATGCCTAAATGCCTAACTGTGTAAATGCCTAAATGCCTAAATGGTTAAATGCTTAAATGCCTAAATGCCTAAACGGATGAGAGCCTACGTATCTAAGTGCCTAAATGCCTAAATAAATAAATGTATAAGTGCCTAAGTGTCTAAATGCCTAAATGCCTAAATGTATAAAAGTATAAATGCGTAAATTCCTAAATGCCTAATTGCCTAAATGGATAAATGTATAAATGCCTAAGTGTCTAAATGCCTAAATGCCTAAATGTATAAAAGTATAAATGCGTAAATGCCTAAATGCCTAAATGGTGATATGTATAAATGCCTAAATGTCTAAATGCCTAAATGCCTAACTGCGTAAATGCCTAAATGCCTAATTGCCTAAATGGATAAATGTATAAATGCCTAAGTGTCTAAATGCCTAAATGCCTAAATGTATAAAAGTATAAATGCGTAAATGCCTAAATGCCTAAATGCCTAAATGTTTATATGTGTAAATGTCTAAATGTCTAAATGCCTAAATCCCTAAATGCCTAACTGCGTAAATGCCTAAACGCCTAAATGCCTAAATGGTTAAATGCCTAAATGCTTAAATGCCTAAATGACTAAATGATTAAATGTATAAATGCCTAAATGTCTAAATGTCTAAATGCTTAAATGCTTAATGCGTAATTGCTTAAATGCCTAAATGGTTAAATGTATAAATGCCTAAATAACTAAATGCCTAAATGCCTAAATACCTAACTGCGTAAATGTCTAAATGCCTAAATGGTTAAATGCCTAAATGCCTAAATGCCTAAATGCCTAAATGCCTAAACGGATAAGAGCCTACGTGTCTAAATGCCTAATTGCCTAAATGAATAAATGTATAATGCCTAAGTGTCTAAATGCTTAAATGCCTAAATGTATATAAGAATAAATGTGTAAATGCCTAAATGCCTAAATGCCTAAATGGTTAAATGTATAAATGCCTAAATGTCTAAATGCTTAAATGCCTAAATTCCTAACTGCGTAAATGCCTAAATGCCTAAATGGTTAAATGCCTAAATGCTTAAATGTCTAAATGCCTAAACGGATGAGAGCCTACGTGTCTAAATGCCTAATTGCCTAAATGAATAAATGTATAAATGCCTAAGTGTGTAAATGCCTAAATGCCTAAATGTATAAAAGTATAGATGCCTAAATGGTTAAATGCTTAAATGAATAAATGTCTAAATGCTTAAATGCTTAATGCGCAATTGCGTAAATGCCTAAATGCCTAAACGGATGAGAGCCTACGTGTCTAAATACCGAAATGCCTAAATGGTTAAATGTATAAATGCCTAAATGTCTAAATGCCTATATGGTTAAAGGCCTAAATGCCTAAATGCCTAATTGCGTAAATGCCTAAATGCCTAAATGCCTAAATGGTTAAATGCCTAAATGCCTAAATGCCTAAATGGTTAAATGTATAAATGCCTAAATGCCTTAATGCCTAAATGGTTATATGCCTAAATGCCTAAATACCTAAGCGGATGAGAGCCTACGTGTCTAAATGCCTAATTGCCTAAATGAATAAATGTATAAATGTATAAGTGTCTAAATCCCTAAATGCCTAAATGGTTAAATGCCTAAATGTATAAACGTCTAAATGCTTAAATGCTTAATGCGTAATTGCGTAAATGCCTAAATATCTAAATGCCTTAGTGGTTAAATGCTTAAATGCCTAAATGCCTAACTGCGTAAATGCCTAAATGCCTAACTGCGTAAATGCCTAAACGCCTAAATGGTTAAATGCCTAAATGCCTAAATGCCTAAATGCCTAAATGGTTAAATGTATAAATGTCTAAATGTCCAAATGCTTAAATGCTTAATGCGTAATTGCGTAAATGCCTATATACGTTAATGCCTAAATGGTTATATGTATAAATGCTTAAATGTCTAAATGCCTAATTGCCTAAATACCTAACTGCGTTAATGCCTAAATGCCTAAATGGTTAAATGCCTAAATGCCTAAATGCCTTAACGGATAAGAGCCTACGTGTCTAAATGACTAATTGCCTAAATGAATAAATGTATAAATGGTTAAGTGTCTAAATGCCTAAATGATTAAATGTATAAAAGTATAAATGCTTAAATGCCTAAATGGTTAAATGCCTAAATGTATAAATGTCTAAATGCTTAAATGCTTAATGCGTAATTACGTAAATGCCTAAATACGTAAATGCCTAAATGGTTAAATGTAAAAATGCCTAAATGTCTAAATGCCTAAATGCCTAACTGCGTAAATGCTTAAATGCCTAAATGCCTAATTGGTTAAATGTATAAATGCCTAAATGTCTAAATGCCTAAATGCCTAAATACCTAAATGCCTAAACGGATGAGAGCCTACGTGTCTAAATGCCTAATTGCCTAAATGAATAAATGTATAAATGCTTAAATGCTTAATGCGTAATTGCGTAAATTCCTAAATACCTAAATACCTAAATGGTTAAATGTATAAATGCCTAAATGTCTAAATGCCTAAATGCCTAAATGGTTAAATGCCTAAATGTATAAATGTCTAAATGCTTAAATGCTTAATGCGTAATTGCGTAAATTCCTAAATACCTAAATACCTAAATGGTTAAATGTATAAATGCCTAAATGTCTAAATGCCTAAATGCCTAAATGCCTAACTGCGTAAATGCCTAAATGCCTAAATGCCTAACTGCGTAAATGCCTAAATGCCTAAATGCCTAAAAGGTTAAATGCCTAAATGCCTAAATGCCTAAATGGTTAAATGTATAAATGCCTAAATGCCTAAATGGTTAAATGCCTAAATGCCTAAATGCCTAAGCAAATGAGAGCCTACGTGTCTAAATGCCTAATTGCCTAAATGAATAAATGTATAAATGCCTAAGTGTCTAAATGCCTAGATGCCTAAATGGTTAAATGCCTAGATGTATAAATGTCTATATGCTTAAATGCTTAATGCGTAATTGCGTAAATGCCTAAATGCCTAAACGAATGAGAGCCTACATGTCTAAATACCTAAATGCCTAAATGGTTAAATGTATAAATGCCTAAATGTCTAAATGCCTAAATGGTTATTGGCCTAAATGCTTAAATGCCTAACTGCGTAAATGCCTAAATGCCTAAATGCCTAAATGGTTAAATGCCTAAATGCCTAAATGCCTAAATGGTTAAATGTATAATGCCTAAATGCCTAAATGCTTAAATGGTTATATGCCTAAATGCCTAAATGCCTAAATACCTAAGCGGATGAGAGCCTACGTGTCTAAATGCCTAATTGCCTAAATGAATAAATGTATAAATGTATATGTGTCTAAATGCCTAAATGCCTAAATGGTTAAATGACTAAATGTGTAAACGTCTAAATGCTTGAATGCTTAATGCGTAATTGCGTAAATGCCTAAATACCTAAATGCCTAAGTGGTTAAATGTATAAATGTCTAAATGCTTAAATGCCTAAACGCCTAAATGCCTAAATGGTTAAATGCCTAAATGCCTAAATGCCTAAATGCCTAAATGGTTAAATGTATAAATTCCTAAATGTCTAAATGCGTAAATGCCTAAATACCTAACTGCGTAAATGACTAAACGCCTGAATGCCTAAATGGTTAAATGCCTAAATGCCTAAATGCCTAAATGCCTAAATGGTCAAATGTATAAATGCTTAAATGTCTAAATGTCTAAATGCTTAAATGCCTAATGCGTAATTGCGTAAATGCCTATATACGTAAATGCCTAAATGGTGAAATGTATAAATGCCTAAATGTCTAAATGCCTAAATGCTTAAATACTTAACTGCGTAAATGCCTAAATGCCTAAATGGTTAAATGCCTAAATGCCTAAATGCCTAAATGCCTAAGTGCCTTAACGGATAAGAGCCTACGTGTCTAAATGCCTAATTGCCTAAATGAATAAATGTATAAATGGTTAAGTGTCTAAATGCCTAAATGATTAAATGTATAAAAGTATAAATGCTTAAATGCCTAAATGGTTAAATGCCTAAATGTATAAACGTCTAAATGCTTAAATGCTTAATGCGCAATTACGTAAATGCCTAAATACGTAAATGCCTAAATGGTTAAATGTAAAAATGCCTAAATGTCTAAATGCCTAAATGCCTAAATGCCTAACTGCGTAAATGCCTAAATTCCCAAATGCCTAAATGGTTAAATGTATAAATGCCTAAATGTCTAAATGCCTAAATGCCTAACTGCGTAAATGCCTAAACGCCTAAATGCCTAAATGGTTAAGTGCCTAAATGCCTAAATGCCTAAATGCCCAAATGGTTAAATGTATAAATGCCTAAACGTCTAAATGCCTAAATGCCTAAATGCCTAACTGTGTAAATGCCTAAATGCCTAAATGGTTAAATGCTTAAATGCCTAAATGCCTAAACGGATGAGAGCCTACGTATCTAAGTGCCTAAATGCCTAAATAAATAAATGTATAAGTGCCTAAGTGTCTAAATGCCTAAATGCCTAAATGTATAAAAGTATAAATGCGTAAATTCCTAAATGCCTAATTGCCTAAATGGATAATGTATAAATGCCTAAGTGTCTAAATGCCTAAATGCCTAATGTATAAAAGTATAAATGCGTAAATGCCTAAATGCCTAAATGGTGATATGTATAAATGCCTAAATGTCTAAATGCCTAAATGCCTAACTGCGTAAATGCCTAAATGCCTAATTGCCTAAATGGATAAATGTATAAATGCCTAAGTGTCTAAATGCCTAAATGCCTAAATGTATAAAAGTATAAATGCGTAAATGCCTAAATGCCTTAATGCCTAAATGTTTATATGTGTAATGTCTAAATGTCTAAATGCCTAAATCCCTAAATGCCTAACTGGTATGCCTAAATGCCTAAATGCCTAAATGCTAAATGGTTAATGCCTAAATGCTTAAATGCCTAAATGACTAAATGATTAAATGTATAAATGCCTAAATGTCTAAATGCCTAATGGTTAAATGCCTAAATGCCTAAATGCCGAACTGCGTAAATGCCTAAATGCCTAAATGCCTAAATGGTTAAATGCCTAAATGCCTAAATGCCTAAATGGTTAAATGTATAAATGCATTAATGCCTAAATGCCTAAACGGTTATATGCCTAAATGCCTAAATGCCTAAGTACCTAAACGGATGAGAGCCTACCTGTCTAAATGCCTAATTGCCTAAATGAATAAATGGTATAAATGCCTAAGTGTCTAAATGCCTAAATGCCTAAATGGTTAAATGCCTAAATGTATAATGTCTAAATGCTTAATGCTTAATGCGAAATTGCGTAAATGCCTAATACCTAAATGCCTAACTGGTTAAATGTATAAATGCTTAAATGTCTAAATTCCTAAATGCCTAAATGCCTAACTGCGTAATGCCTAAACGCCTAAATGCCTAAATGGTTAAGTGCCTAAATGCCTAAATGCCTAAATGCCCAAATGGTTAATGTATAAATGCCTAAACGTCTAAATGCCTAAATGCCTAAATGCCTAACTGTGTAAATGCCTAAATGCCTAAATGGTTAAATGCTTAAATGCCTAAATGCCTAAACGGATGAGAGCCTACGTGTCTAAATACCTAAATACCCAAATGGTTAAATGTATAAATGCCTAATGTCTAAATGCCTAAATGGTTAAATGCCTAAATGCCTAAATGCCGAACTGCGTAAATGCCTAAATGCCTAAATGCCTAAATGGTTAAATGCCTAAATGCCTAAATGCCTAAATGGTTAAATGTATAAATGCATTAATGCTAAATGCCTAAACGGTTATATGCCTAAATGCCTAAATGCCTAAGTACCTAAACGGATGAGAGCCTACCTGTCTAAATGCCTAATTGCCTAAATGAATAAATGTATAAATGCCTAGTGTCTAAATGCCTAAATGCCTAAATGGTTAAATGCCTAAATGTATAAATGTCTAAATGCTTAAATGCTTAATGCGAAATTGCGTAAATGCCTAAATACCTAAATGCCTAACTGGTTAATGTATAAATGCTTAAATGTCTAAATTCCTAAATGCCTAAATGCCTAACTGCGTAAATGCCTAAACGCCTAAATGCCTAAATGGTTAAGTGCCTAAATGCCTAAATGCCTAAATGCCCAAATGGTTAAATGTATAAATGCCTAAACGTCTAAATGCCTAAATGCCTAAATGCCTAACTGTGTAAATGCCTAAATGCCTAAATGGTTAAATGCTTAAATGCCTAAATGCCTAAACGGATGAGAGCCTACGTATCTAAGTGCCTAAATGCCTAAATAAATAAATGTATAAGTGCCTAAGTGTCTAAATGCCTAAATGCCTAAATGTATAAAAGTATAAATGCGTAAATTCCTAAATGCCTAATTGCCTAAATGGATAAATGTATAAATGCCTAAGTGTCTAAATGCCTAAATGCCTAAATGTATAAAAGTATAAATGCGTAAATGCCTAAATGCCTAAATGGTGATATGTATAAATGCCTAAATGTCTAAATGCCTAAATGCCTAAACTGCGTAAATGCCTAAATGCCTAATGCCTAATGATAATGATAAAGCTAAGTGTCTAAATGCCTAAATGCCTAAATGTATAAAAGTATAAATGCGTAAATGCCTAAATGCCTAAATGCCTAAATGTTTATATGTGTAAATGTCTAAATGTCTAAATGCCTAATCCCTAAATGCCTAACTGCGTAAATGCCTAAACGCCTAAATGCCTAAATGGTTAACATGCCTAAATGCTTAAATGCCTAAATGACTAAATGATTAAATGTATAAATGCCTAAATGTCTAAATGTCTAAATGCTTAAATGCTTAATGCGTAATTGCTTAAATGCCTAAATGGTTAAATGTATAAATGCCTAAATAACTAAATGCCTAAATGCCTAAATACCTAACTGCGTAAATGTCTAAATGCCTAAATGGTTAAATGCCTAAATGCCTAAATGCCTAAATGCCTAAATGCCTAAACGGATAAGAGCCTACGTGTCTAATGCCTAATTGCCTAAATGAATAAATGTAT